>OY723255.1:1845933-1867073 GCA_963210315.1 Rhynchopus euleeides
TCCGGAGTTCGATCAACGCATCCCGTGAGGCTGCATGCGTGGCAGTACACATCGAAGGGTGTGAGGAGGAGCTGGACGATGAAGAGCGCGTTGCCGACACGGGTCTGGAGGACGGGGGTGCTGTCAAGCTCGTCCCACGCTGGCCCACAGTCAAGGCCCCCGCTGTCTACTCTTCTCCGCATGTCAACGAGGTGTCCCTCATCACACTGTCGAGGTGTGGGACGCTGTGTGCAGTCGGTGATTTCGACGGACATATCACTGTGTTTGACACCACCACCGCTGATGTGGTGGCGGACCTCACACACGGCAACAAGAATATATATTGCACTGCATTCGCAGTCTGTGGAACGTGGCTGGCAACGTGCTCTGACAGCACCATCTGCGTCTGGCGAACAGCAACGTGGGAGGAGGTATGCATGCTGCGCAACAACTCGGTTGTTTACAGTGCAGCGTGGACACACTGCGGACGTCTGGTGTCCGGTGACAAATCAGGCGAAGTGCGTGTGTGGGACTTGAAGGGCACACCGAGCGCCACAGTGCTGGAGGGTCACAGATCGAGTGTTCGCAGCATTGCTGTGTCGCGCACGAGGATTTTCAGCGGGTCAGGGGACAAGATCATCCGTGTGTGGGACATCAACACCCTCGCACACACTTCCTCTCTGGAGGAGCATACGGGTTGGGTGATCAAGATCGTCCTGACTCAGGACGAGCAGCACCTGTTGTCGTGCTCTCACGACAACTCACTCAAGGTGTGGTGCACAGCCACTCTCAGCTGCCTGCGTACTGTGCAACTGGGCTCCTATCCCACCTCACTTGCTGTGTCACAGCCAGGTGATGTTGTTGCAGTGAGAAGCAATTCCACCGTTGCCTTTGCGGGATTTGTCGTCACCCTGCACCGCCTCAGCACAGGTGAGTGTCTGGGGGTGGTCGACTCACAGAGTTATGATGTTGCACTCAGCCTCTGCGGGAGGTGGGTCTTCACATCACCGAACTACACTTCAGTCTCTGTGTGCGCTGTGTCTTCTGTTTCACCTTGAGTGCAGTGTCGTGTGTGCTTGTGTGAGTGCAGTGCCTCGAGACATCCTGCCTGGAAAGTGTGATGCTACTGAGACACGATCGACTCGGGACTGCTCCCGCCTTCTTCTTCATCTTATTTCTATTTTTTGGCACACTCATGTGAGCGGAAATCGACCCGCATCTATACACCCCTCTAACCCCACAGGCCCAGCGTGTGATTTATCAGTTCAGGGTTTTGTGTAGAAGGCCACCTGATTTTACTGGGGGGGGCAAATGCAAGGGTATACTCTTCTATTCACCGTGCCAGCTTACGTAATTCAGGGTTTTCAAAAATTGTTTTTTAGCTGAAAAGTTGTCTAGTATGCAAATACAAGAGTATATACTCTTGTATTTGCATACTAGAAATGTGGCCTCCGGGTGGGCCCTCATGGGGCAGCGGCGCCGAAGAGACAATACGAGCGTCCTCTTGGCCTTTCCCACCCCGAGGCGACTCCCACCCGACCGTGACGACTCCAGACAGGAGGCCCACTGGCCTGGGGGAGGTCATTGGAAGTACAAAATATGATGAAAACCCCACAAAAGTTCTTCAAAAGTCTAGTATGCAAATACAAGAGTATACTGTTGTATTTGCTCGGTGAACTTTTTAAAATCGCGATTTCTGGAGTACTCTTGTATTAGCATATACCCTTGTATTTGCATATACCTGGGACCCCCCGTGTTTAAGTCCCCCCCCTGGAGGCGATTTTCGGCCGGGGGGGACTTAAACACGGGGGGGGCGGACCTAAACACAGGGGGGGCTTAAACACGGGGGTGGCACAGTGGAGACCAAGAAGACCTCTTCCTCTGCTGTCGTAGGGGGGTAATTCCGGTCCGGATGGACTTTTGGCACCCCACTTTTCGACTCTGACAGCACCTGGAGGGCCTAGGGGCCACCTGATGACCCTCCAGACCAGCCCACCCCCGTGTTTAGGTCCCCCTGTGTTTAAGTCCCCCCCCTGCCAGACCCCCAGGGGGGGACTTAAACACGGGGGTAAGGGGGGGGGACTTATACACGGGGGGTCCCAGGTACTCTTGTATTTGCCCCCCCCCCCCCCCAGTAACTGCAACAGGGCTCCTGTCAGTGAGGGTCTTCCCTGGATGCTATGCTTCATATTCCACCGCTTTGAGGGGGTGACATATACACGGGGGGTGGTAGGTTAGTGTATGTCACCCCCCGCCAGGGCCGCCTGGGGGTGACATAACCACGCCCCTTTTGGGGGGTGACATATACACGGGGGTGGTAGTACGAGCGACGGCAGTGGATGAGAAGAGGGGAAATGATGGACGCAGTGCTCTCTCTGCAGACTGCCCCACACCCCCTCCCCCTCCCACCCCCCGCCCCAATTGAGCTCGACACCCCCACACCGCACAACACGCGAAGCTGCACCACCTGCACACAGGCAACCCTCCATAGAGCTCTCTCGGATCAGCTATACTGCTGCACCGCCTTGCCCGACACACCTGTTCTTTGCGCGTCCGAAGCAGCACCTCTTCGCCCTGCCAACCCCACATCCCGACGCAGTCTGCCGCACCATGCCCGGGCGCAAGAAGAAGTCTGCGGGGCTGGTGGCTGAGGGTCTGTCGCCTCCTCAGGGCCCCTCTCCTGAGGCAGTCGCTACGCATTCGACAGAGCCCCCCGCACCGGAGCCAGGAGCCCTCGCAAGCGGCGAGGCGGGAGGGCCGCCCTCCCCGCCATCCAACAAGCGGCGCAGGCTGGCGGAGCCCGCGGTGGACGAGGCGCTGCCCTCACGGGATGAGGGGGGAACCGTGGATGTGACTGTTCGTCATGCCGGGAGCGGGCACAGCTGTGTCGTCGGAGTTCCGGAAGGCGGGACCGTGGTCAGGCTGAAGGCGGATGCGCTGGAGGAGATGTTCCCGGGTTCTATCAACGCATCCCGTGAGGCTGCATGCGTGGCAGCACACATCGAAGGGTGTGAGGAGGAGCTGGACGATGAAGAGCGCGTTGCCGACACGGGTCTGGAGGACGGGGGTGCTGTCAAGCTCGTCCCACGCTGGCCCAACGTCAAGGCCCCCGCTGTCTACTCTTCTCCGCATTACAACGACCTCGGCGAGATGTACTGCATCACACTGTCGAGGTGTGGGACGCTGTGTGCTGTGGGTTACAACACTGCAACAATCACTGTGTTTGACACCATCACCGCTGCTGTGGTGGCAGACGTCACACACGGCGACCATGAAATTTCTCACACCGCGTTCTCCGTCTGTGGGACGTGGTTGGCGACGTGCTCTTCTGACGGCAGCATCTGCGTGTGGCTGACATCAACTTGGGAGGAGGTGTGCATGCTGGACTGCGACACCATCTTGTGCATCGGGTGGACACACTGTGGACGTCTGGTGTCCGGAGACGAGGACTGCAAAGTGCGTGTGTGGGACTTGAAGGGCACACCGAGCGCCACAGTGCTGGAGGGTCACAGCGATGCTGTTGGCAGCATTGCTGTGTCGCGCACGAGGGTCTTCAGCGGGTCAGAGGACAAGAGCATCCGTGTGTGGGACATCAACACCCTCACACACCCTCACACCCTGCGTGAGCACACTCGTTGGGGGATCAACATCACCCTGACTCAGGACGAGCAGCACCTGGTGTCGTGGTCTCTCGACAAGTCACTCAAGATGTGGTGCACAACCACCTTCAGCTGCCTGCGTACTGTGCAACTGGTCAGCAGTCCCTACGAACTTGCTGTGTCACAGCCAGGTGATGTTGTTGCGGTGCGGACTCTGAGGGCCACATCACTGTACCGCCTCAGCACAGGCGAGTATCTGAGGGAGGTGGAATCAGAGGGTTCTGGTGTTGCACTCAGCCCCTGCGGGAGGTGGGTCTTCACACCAACGAACGACGCTCCAGTCTCCGTATGTGCTGTGTCTTCCGTTTCACCCTGAGTGCAGTGTCTCGTAACCAGTTCCTGCCTTGTGTGCTTGCCGTTCTATTTTGCGCCCCACATCTGCAGTGATGTCGGGTGTTCCTCTGAACTCAGTGTGTCGGTGAGGGCAGTGTGTGTGCTGTGTGGTGCCCACCACAACTTTGTGACGAATCGGGTTGAAATACCCCATCTTGTCTGTGCCTTTGTGCTGCTCCCAGGTGCAGCGTGTGGTGCAGCCCGCAGTGTCGACTCGATGACCCTGCCCCCCTTTCTACCTTCTGCTCCTTACCAACCCCACCCCGGGTTCCTGGTGTGGCAAGCTAGCAGAGCTGCACTGTGTGATGCTCCTGAGAAACGATCGACTAAGGACTGCGACCGGGTCTCTTCGTAACCGGTTTCTTCCTCATCTTACTTCAATTTTAAATCACACTCGTGTGAGCGGAAAGCGGTCTGCCTCTGTGCACCCCTCTATCCCCACGGGCCCAGGGTGTGATTATCAGTTCAGGGTTTTGTGTGTATACACCGATCCTTTCGATAGAAGCCCACCTGATTTTTACTGTGTAGCCTCATGCAATGAAAGAGGAAATGGAAATCGGAGAAAGCAGGGCCGATTTGAGTTTACGGCACGCGTAGATCCCACCCCACAGCCACCATAGCGCCCATCCGGTGCCTTGTTGCAGCAATCCAGGGTGACGCAGAGCCCATCGCGGGTCGTGGTGGTGCTGCAGCTCATGGCAGCAGGTCTCAGCTGGGACCCGCGGCTTGCTGTGCCGATCGCAGGTCAAATGCCCTGGAGTTGCTGCCTGGGGGTGCGGGAGGGCAGGTGGCGAGAGGTGGGTGTGGGGTGGTGCCGTGATTCAACCTGAGTGTTCCATTCCAGAAGCAGTGAGGGGGTTGGGTGTGGGTAGGGTGGGTTGCGTGTTGTGCCCGTCACGACCCACTCTGATCACAACAGGCCAGCATGTTCCCGTTGCTGAACCCCAGAGTATGAGGAAACACTGCTTGGAGTGTAGACAATGGATGGGGTTTGGATGAGACAAAGCAATTGAACAGGCGAGCGTCTCCCTCACCCCCTCACCCGCTCGCAAGTCCGTCCGAGCAGAGAGCACAGAACACGAGAGCTCTTCCTCAACCCCGCCACAACCCCACCCCACGAAGGCACGGCACCCCAACCCCGACCCCCTCCAGCGCAGCTAGGCGCGACTTCCAGGTCACCACTTTGAGGCACGCTGTGTGTGATGCCATCCGTACCGTCACCTGCTGTACACTGACACACCCTCCAGGAAGGCTTTGCAGTTTGTTTCCTTGCCAAGTGGAACGAGGGAAGAAGAAGCAGATACCATGGATGTGAATGTACGTCACAGCGGGAGCGGGCACAGCTGTGTCGTCGGAGTTCCGGAAGGCGGGACCGTGGTCAGGCTGAAGGCGGATGCGCTGGAGGAGATGTTCCCGGGTTCCATCAACAACGCATCCCGTGAGGCTGCATGCGTGGCAGCACACATCGAAGGGTGTGAGGAGGAGCTGGACGATGAAGAGTGCGTTGCCGACACGGGTCTGGAGGACGGGGGTGCTGTCAAGCTCGTCCCACGCTGGCCCAACGTCAAGGCGCCTGCTGTCTACTCTTCTCCGCATGGCGACGACACATCCCGCATCACACTGTCGAGGTGTGGGACGCTGTGTGCTGTGGGTTACAGCGACAGCAACATCACTGTGTTTGACACCACCACCGCTGCCGTGGTGGCGGACTTAACACACGGCAACACGACGAGGACTCGCAATATTTGCTGCACAGCGTTCTCTGTCTGTGGGACGTGGTTGGCGACGTGCTCTTGGGACGGCACCATCTGCGTCTGGCTGACTTCAACTTGGGAGAAGGTGTGCATGCTGGACCACCACAACAACACCCCGGTTTTCAGTGTCGCGTGGACACACTGCGGACGTCTGGTGTCCGGAGACGGGAGAGGCAAAGTGTGTGTGTGGGACTTGAAGGGCACACCGAGCGCCACAGTGCTGGAGGGTCACAGCGATACTGTTGGCAGCATTGCTGTGTCACGCACGATGATCTTCAGCGGGTCAGAAGACAAGACCATCCGTGTGATTTTCAGCAGGTCAGGCGAAGACAAGAGCATCCGTGTGTGGGACATCAACACCCTCACACGCACTCTCTCTCTGGACGACCATACTGATTCGGTCATCGGCATCGCGCTGACTCAGGACGAGCAGCACCTGGTGTCGTGCTCTCACGACAAGTCACTCAAGGTGTGGTGCACAACCACCCTCAGCTGCCTGCGTACTGTGCAACTGGAAGACAAACCCTATTCAGTTGCTGTGTCACAGCCAGGTGATGTTGTTGCAGTGAAAGTCCGCGGCACCACCATACTGTACCGCCTCAGCACAGGTGAGTGTCTGGGGAAGGTGGACTCACAGGGTTGTGGTGTTGCACTCAGCCTCTGCGGGAGGTGGGTCTTCGCACCAACGAACAGCATTTCGGTCACTGTGTGTGCTGTGTCTTCCGTTTCACCCTGAGTGGAGTGTCTCGTCACCCTGTTCCCTGCCTTCTCTGTGTGTTGCCATGTTCGTTTGCACCGCCTTCCTTTGTGGGGCGGCAGCTGTGCCCCCTCTGCACCTTTGCAATGCACACCTGAGACCAGTGTTGATTCACAGGGGCCTTCCCTCTGTGCCAGGCTCTGCCAGCTCGTCTCCTCTCATAGCGAAGGCCCCCATAGCCTGTTCCCAGCAGACCGGCACACCACACCAACATCGTGACGAGCCTTGCCCTCTTCGCTCTCCCTCAGGCCCCTCCTCCACAGTATGCTGCATCTTGTGTCCCAGACACCTGCGCACCACCGTTGGTTCACCTGTCCCTGAGCCCAGTGGGCCGACAAGGCTATGATGGCTGCAGTGGCTCCAAAGAGGGCAGGCACTGCAAGGGAGGGTGTTGGGTGGGAGGCAGCGGAAGGTATCTTGCGAGCTTCAATGTCTGTGCGCAGCATGTTGCGAGTCCCACACCCAGTCGCCCCCACCCCAGCCCCCTTGGAGCGTTGATAATGGATGGGATGTGGATGAGCAGAACAACGCAATTGACCCAGCCTTGCCCCACCCCAGCCGTTGTTGGGTTGCTTCTCCCACTGTGGCACCCTGCACACACCACACCCTCCAGGAAGGCGTTGCAGGTTGTTTCTGCGTCAAGGCAGAAAGGTCATCTCAAATCTACACCATGGATGTGACTGTTCGTCATGCTGGGAGTGGTCGTACCTGTGTCGTCGGTATTCCGGAAGGCGGGACCGTGGTCAGGATGAAGGCGGATGCGCTGGAGGAGATGTTCCCGGGTGCTATCGACGCATCCCGTGAGGCTGCATGCGTGGCAGCACACATCGAAGGGTGTGAGGAGGAGCTGGACGATGAAGAGCGCGTTGCCGACACGGGTCTGGAGGACGGGGGTGCTGTCAAGCTCGTCCCACGCTGGCCCAACGTCAAGGTGCCTGCTGTCTACTCTTCTCCGCACGTCAACGACGTCTGCCGCGTCACACTGTCGAGGTGTGGGACGCTGTGTGCTGTGGGTTCCCTCAAGGGACACATCACTGTGTTCGACACCACCACCGCTGCTGTGGTGGCGCGCTTAACACGCCGCTCCACGACCAGGTGCCCGCAACCACGCGCCAACAAGATTTTTCGCATCGAAACTATTCGCACAGCGTTCTCAGTCTGCGGGACGTGGTTGGCAACGTGCTCTGCTGACGGCACCATCTGCGTCTGGCTGACATCAACTTGGGAGAAGGTGTGCATGCTGGACCACAACAACATCACCGTGTACGGTGCAGCGTGGACACACTGCGGACGTCTGGTGTCCGGTGACAAATCAGGCAAAGTGCGTGTGTGGGACTTGAAGGGCACACCGAGCGCCACAGTGCTGGAGGGTCACAGCGATGCTGTTCATGGCATTGCTGTGTCCGGCACGAGGATCTTCAGCGGGTCACGTGACACGAGCATCCGTGTGTGGGACATCAACACCCTCACACACACACACACACCCTGGATCACACTCATTGGGTGACTGGCCTCGCCCTGACTCAGGACGAGCAGCACCTGGTGTCGTGCTCTCAGGGCAAGTTACTCAAGGTGTGGTGCACAACCACCCTCAGCTGCCTGCGTACTGTGCAACTGGACTACTGTCCCTACGAACTTGCTGTGTCACAGCCAGGTGATGTTGTTGCATTGAGAAGCACTTCCACCACCACACTGTACCGCCTCAGCACAGGTGACTTTCTGGGGAACGTGGACTCACAGGGTTGTGGTGTTGCACTCAGCCTCTGCGGGAGGTGGGTCTTCATACCAACGAACAACGTATCATCTGTCTCTGTGTGTGCTGTGCCTTCTGTTTCACACTGAGTGTCTTCCCTTCCTTGTGTGTCTGCCGTGAGGCTGCACCCGCTTGCTTCCTTGCCTCGCAACCTATCACCACCTGACCTTTTCTCTGCTTGGAGGCAGCTGTGCGTTTGCATCTGAGATGAGCAGAGTGTAAGTGATTGACGCAGTGCAGTCTCTGCACACCCCCCCCCCCCCCTCCCTCCCTCCCTCCCTCAGGAAGCCACCCTTTCCACCCCGAATTTTCGCCCAAAACACCATTTTTCCGGGCCCAGGCACACCCAGTGATCCAGGAACCCCCCCAGATCTGGCACAGACCTGGCACAGAACCCCTATTGGACCACACCATTTACTGGGGGGGGGGGGGGGCAAATAATCGTGCACTCCACTATTATTAATTGGCGAACGGGCGGGTATAATTGAGGGGCCCAAAAAATGGTAAAAAATTGACGGGGGGGAATAATCGTGGGGTGCACGATTATTTACTTTTGCAAGTTTTCTGGTCAGTTCTGGGGACAAACATCGCAAAAACCTCGTCCGTTTGAGTATTTGGAATCTGTGCGGATCGTGGTGGGGTCATTTTGGCCATGGGGTGTCTGTCTTCACCCCTTCCTGGCAGTCACCGTATGGGCTTATTTTCGTGTTGAAACTGGGGGCACAAGGCCGGACATGTGGACGAATATGAGCCAAAATGGTGACGACCAGTCACGGGTGAAGACAGACACCCCATGGTCGGAATGACCCCACCACGATCCGCACGGGCTCCCAAAATCCAAAAGAACGGGTTCTTTGAAAATTCTGCGGAAAAATTGCTCATTTTCTGACCGAAAATAGCCAAAAGTGAATAATCGTGCACCCCATGATTATTCAGCGGAAAAAACTATATACCGTATACGTAAATATTTTGGAACGTAAATATTATGGAACGTAAATATTATGGAACGTAAATATTTTGGAACGCTGGTGGGTTGGCGTTCCAGATTTTTTTCGTTCCATAATATTTACAGGGCTTTCTGCGACTCGGGGACTTGGACCAGGTGATCGGACGGCATACAGAGTCCCTGACGGGACCTACTCGTGCACTTTTCGCGCGATTCCTGACGCAAGCCGTCCTCACCACCGAGTCCCCAACTGGCCCTGTAAATATTATGGAACGTAAATATTATGGAACGGACCGGCCAAAAATGGGCCCGTTCCATAATATTTACGTTCCATAATATTTACGTATACGGTAACATAGTGTCATAACGGCCGTCATGGAGGGAGTGGATTTTCTGAGAATTCACTACCTCAGTTCCCGCTACCGAAGTATAAAAACGGCCGTTTTCATGTTTTGTTGGCGAAAAAACGGCCGTTTTTTCCCCCTCCTATTTTCCTTTGGAGATTCGCCTCCTGCTTACCGTACCGAGCAGAGGAAACACACTTGACAACTCCCTGTTGCCTACACATGATGTTGGGCACTGCGATTCTCTCTCGACTGCACAGAGAAAAATGGCTTCCGCCCTGCCTGTCACTCGACAAGCAGCAGACACCCGAGAGCAGAGAGGAGTGTAGCAGCCCGGTTCGCCCCCGGGTTGTCCCAGAAATCCAACACACCCTCGGAACGTGGTGGCCTTGTCGTAGATCACCCAGGCCCTGCTCGTGACCTCCCCGAAACAGAGGGGAGGTGGCACCGGAGTTCTGACACCCCTATGACTCACGCGGCCGTACGCGCTCGGGCACAGACGGCGGACCGCAAACCAGAAGGACTTCCCTCGCCAGACCAGGCCAGCTCCCCTGCCAGGGGCACTGGGGCCGCACTTCACCACGTCAGACACTTTCTCGATGACATTCTCAATGTCGGTGTGCACTGCGTCGACAGGGGCACGCCGTTGGGCACACCCAGCTGCGCGGCGCAGTACTTCTGGAGCAGCGATGCGAGGGGTGCCGTCAGGCGGACGGCGGCCTGCAGGTGGGACTCCAGCCCAGCGATTTCGTGGGCATCTCTGCCAACCGCAGAAGCGCCGCACACGTAGCAGGGCCGCTGTCCTGCAGCTCACGGGCCAGGAAGATTGTATAAATGCCCGGGGACGTGGTGCAAGGTGCAGATCCACTCAAGCGGTGCAATGAGCGTGTGTCGGAGAGAAGCGGGATCGCACGGCTGGTGGTGCCGTCTCGCTCGCCTGCTTCTCCCTCTCAGCTGCATCAGAGATGTGGCACAGCACATCCTTCAGCGCCAGTGCGGTCGTGAACCCATCCAGCTGGTGCATATTGCCCGGGATGATCGCCCGTGCCTTCGGGAAGAAATCAGCGAAGGCGGTGTCCTTCTCATCCGGGGTGCTGTCGCCGATATCAAGGGAAAGCTCTGTCGGAAGAGCCCTGATGCCAGTGAGCGACACCCACCTCTGCCTGTACGGTCATCCACGACACACGTGCCTAGATTGGCCGCAACCAGGTTCAGCCCCTCCTCGGGACACACTTCTTGACAGCATCATGCACCATGCCAGCCGGTGATCCGGTGAACAACGCACCCCGGGCGATCCGAAGTTGCAAGCCTGCCACTGAGGGTATCGCACTCCAACAGCGCCAGCTGTTTCCCTGGCTCTGTGCTTTCAACACTGCGTTCTTCTTCTTGATGTGGCGCGGTCCGTCAAAGTGGTCCACGAAGTCTGAGCTCTTCGCATCATACTTGAAGGCGCGCTCACATTACTTGCTGCAGGGTATCCCTTGCCGTGGGGAGGCACTCCTGGTGGTGGGATCTCGCCCTGCTGACCCACGCCCCATACAAGATCCCCAGGTTAAAAAAAACGGCCGTTTTTTAAAATGCCGAAAAGCGGCGGCCGTTTTTGTCAGTCCAGAAAATACAAGGGGTTTTTTTGAGCACATTTATGATGCGTAAAAGTGTAGGAGTGCTTCCGACGATCCTGTTCCTTTTCTGTGTGTCTAGCTATCTCGTGTTCACATGTGCTCCACACCCACATCAAAGCAGCAGGCTCTAGGGTGGTGGAAGCGTCAACGCATCATTAAGGAAGAAGGAAGCACGGTTGCTACGCTTTTAAAACGGCCGTTACAAAACCATGATATAGGGGGTATGGAAAAGTGGGTGAGAAAAAATGAGAAAAAATGCGGAAAAAATCGGCCGAATTTTGCTGTTTTTCGCTAAAAAAAGAGTGTGGGGAGTTGGGTCCAGTTTAGCAAAGTGAGCTTATTTTTCGAAATTTGAAAAATTGGGGACACCGAAAGTCCCCAAACGAGTCTTCGACTTGGCCCGCAGAGTGATTTTTTTTTGGTGAAAAAATGCCCCAAAAATTGTCGGCCAAAAGTTACTGTTGGAGACGGCACAAGTTCTCTGCACAGGCTGGGTGGGCGCAACGTTGACGAACAATGACAAAGGGAGGCTGCGACTGTGAAGAATACAACGAACGGTCCGGGTCCTCCTCTAGATCGAGCCCAGGAACAACGTCCTTCCCACCGGTGTTACGCGGGGCGTTACGGGGTGGGATAGTGCTGCTGCACGGATGCCAGTGTGCTCCTTGAGGGCCACTCCGAACCCCTGAACACCCCGCCTGCTTGTTGCTTGTTCCAGACCCAGAGTGCCTCGCCCCGGTCAACTCAAACACTGCTAGATTGACGAGGCCACCACCTCCTGGCACTGCCTGTACGACAGGGACGGGTGACCTGCAGGTCGTCGTGAGCAGGACCATGGCAGCCCACTCGAACACCTGTGCGGGGTACCGCAACTCATCTTGCTGCGGGTGTGCAGCGGGTGCGAGTGCGCCCCGGCAGGGATACTCCTCCAGGTTTGCTGACCTCCCAGAGCGATGGATCAACAGCCACAGCCTTGCCCCGTCAGCCTGCCCACGCTCCGCCCCTGCCGACGGGGGGGGAGCTCAATCCGCAGTTCCTCGTCGCATTCGCCGCCACGGACAGGAGAAATATGCACAGAGGAGAAGCGGGCGAGCTCATTAAACGGCGGAGTCCCCCGGTGTATCTGGATGCACCGCCCCTGCACATACGGACAGCAGGTGCTGGAAAAAGAGATCTGCATGTTTTTGACCTCCCCGCCATCACCTGAGTTGCACCTGGATTTCCAGATCAGCCGTGAAGCTTCATACAGTCATCAAGCACTGCATCATATCAGACCCACCATCAGCCCCTCAGATTCAGACCATGCATTGTCCAGAACTGCACCCTGTCCTTCAACACCAGAGAACCACTGATCATGGACCCATGTGGCGACAAAAACCTGATCGTAGCTCATAGCAAAGATGGGTACCACGATCAAGCTCATCTGTTACCAGATGGACGTCTCCTGTTTCCAGGTTTAGGGTTACCGCGAGTGTAGCACAGATTTACCAAGGTGTACCAAGAGAGTATGCAGCTCTGTCCCAGCAGTTCCTCCTCCTTGGTTCCGACCCCCCACAGTTCTTCGATGACAGGCACAACAGAGGAAGAAGCAACACAACCAGATCCTTCGATCAGCCAGACCCAAGCAAAAGAGCGGGGGGGCCAGACCCTACCCGATGTGACGATAAATTGTCGCGCAAGTACAGGGGGACCAGAAAACCGATCGCCACAAACCCGTGACGGTGTGTTCAGGGGGGGTGCGGGGGGGACGGGGTCACAGTCATTGTCACCACGTGCACTTGACAGACGGAAATATATGCAGATCAGGAACCGACTGAAGATAGCGGCCTGGTCTCGGCGACTGCACTCGGAAGACTCTCTCTCAGACGTGGGATGCGGATCACAGAAGTCAGGGCGTGGAGGCAGGGCTGTGAACCCGTCGGTCATGAAAGATGACGAAAAAGTGTGGGAGGGAGGAGGCGAGCGCACGTGAAACTGGACGAAACTGCATTGTCAAATGGGAGGCTGATTGGGTGCCACAAATGACTGGATTGAGGGAGTCGACGGAGTCTACAGTTGATATACGGGCCAGTCTCTCAAAGGAAGAGGAAACCAGACCTGATTGCTCTCGCCGACGAGCAGGGTGTTGTGCAGGGCGCAGTTCACGTACCAGAACTACGGACGGACCTCCTGAGGGCCATCCGGCGCCGCTGGCAGTCCCTGAGGGTGATACAAAGGGCAACAGCGGAAATAAGCAGACTGCACAAATAGCCCCAGGTACACGTTCTGTCCCAAAAAATTTCGTTGCTAAAAAAAGCATCGTCGGGGGCATACCACCCCCTGGGAGTGGGCGGAAACGAGTTTCCGGAGCATATTGGGCACTTTCTGCCAGCAGAATCACCTTTTTTTTTTTTTTTTATACCATCCAAAACACAGCGCAGCATTGTGTATAGGAGGAAATACGATACTAGAAAGGACTGGCGTCATCACCTCTGTCATGTTTCCCTTTCTTCGTGCTCCACCACACCTTCTGTACTTCAGACAACACAAACACACAATAGCCGGTCGTGAGATTTGTGCAGAGGAGTGGTGGAAGCGGTCAACAAAACATTTTTCTGACCAAAATAGACCTGGCCACCTGTTCCTTGATTGCTGCCACAGCTGAGCCGTGAGCTCCAGGTGCAACCTCACAAAGGCACTTCCACACAAGCGCCCCCGCAGCTGTCTTGCGCTCCAAGAGCACAACCAGCTGTTTTTTCGTGACTCCACAGGTGACCTTTGCATCGCCAGCCGCGCTTTTTCTCCGTGACTTCACAGTCGAGCCCTGAGCTCCAGGAAAACCGCACACACCACTAGCCGTTCCTTGTGCCTCTTTAGTATGCCCTGAGCCTAGGAGCCCATCACAGGAAAAGAAGACCTCTGCACCGCGAGCCGTTTCTTCCTGCGACTCCACAGCGGGCCCTGAGCTCCAGGAGCTGATGTGCATTAGATTAAGACGTGCACCATTTGCTGCTCGTTACGCGACTCCACAGTGAGCCCTGAGCTCCCGGATCTGACCGCAGGAGAGGACCATGAGCTGTTCGCTTCGCGACTCCACAGTGGGCCTTGAGCTCCCGGAGCATGAGAGTATCACGAGCTGTTCGCCTGCGACTCCACAGTGAGCCCTGAGCTCCCGGATCTGACCGCAGGAGAGGACCATGAGCTGTTCGCTTCGCGACTCCACAGTGGGCCTTGAGCTCCCGGAGCATGAGAGTATCACGAGCTGTTCGCCTGCGACTCCACAGTGAGCCCTGAGCTCCCGGAGCTGACCGCATGAGACGACCATGAGCTGTTCGCTTTGCGACTCCACAGTGAGCCCTGAGCTCCCGGAGCATGAGAATGTCACGAGCTGTTCGCCTGTTCGCCACAGTGAGCCCTGACCTCCCGGATCTGACCGCATGAGAGGACCATGGGCTGTTCGCTTCGCGACTCCTCAGTGGACCCCCGAGCCCCCGGAGCATGAGTATGTCACGAGCTGTTTCACCTGCGACTTCACGTGAGCCCTGAGCCCCCGGAGCTGACCGCATGAGAGGACCATGGGCTGTTCGCTTCGCGACTCCACAGTGGGCCCTCGAACTCCCGGAGCATGAGAAGATCATCAGCTGTTCGTTCGCGACTCGACCCCCCAGGGCCCCCTCCGATTCGGACCCGCAGAGAGGTGACAACCTGTCTCGCAGGGTTCTGGGTCCAGCACGGCTCCTCCAGAGAGATGCTCGCAGAGAAGGATGCGATGCAGCTGACGACCGTCACTGTGCGCCGCATCGCGAGTTCCTCGCGGAGCAAGACCTGGACAGTGCGGAGGAGATCCTCGGGGGCTGGGCTTCGCCTCCCAGGGGTGACGAGCGCCCTCTGTGATAGCGTGGATAACCGGCGGTCGTATCAGCCGCATATGCCGGATTCAGCGTTTGAGGTGCTGCAGAGCGCGAGGGGGTTCAACCGGGTGCAGCGGGCGCGGGTTGTCCCCGGGACAGGCGATTCACAGACTGAGCCGAGTGGTTTCACAGACATCCGTGCATCGGCATCGATACAGGAGAGGCGGCACCTGATGCCACGAAACGCGCCAGCCGTGTCCACAATGGGAACAACCCACGAGTCCCTCGGGAGGGGGCGGGTATGAGGTGAACACTACCGGCGACTCCTTCGGTGACCTGCCGTTGCACCGCAGCAGGGGTTAACTTTGCACTGCGGATGCACGAGTCACTCTTCACCGTCCCCTGACACCCGTGCGGGTTGGGGTGAACAGCGGACCGGTCGCCTCGGAGGAAGTCGCTCTCACAAGCGTGTCGACTTCTTCGGGCGCACCGTGGACGTCGCGGTGCGGCCGGAGGGTGTGGGCCACTCGGGTGCGGTGGCCCTTCGCGTCGACCTGTGGACCTGCCTCCCTGCAGTGTCGGCCCCCCGAGGAGATGGCGCTGAAGGGGGTGAAGCAGGTGGTGCTGACGACCTGCATCTGGCCCGAAAATCCTGAAGTCCCACAGTGAGCCCTGAGCTCCCGGAACACGAGAAGACCATCAGCTGTATTGCCGGCAATTCCACAGCGGCCGAAGCTGACCGCACGAGAAGATCATGAGCTGGTCGTTCCCCGACTCCACAGTGAGCCCTGTGCTCCCGGAGCTGATCGTGATTAGATGAAGACCTCTACACCACTCGCTGCTGCGCCTGCGACGCCACAGCGGGCCCTGAGCTCACCAGGAGCACCCGCGCGCAAACATTCACCACTCGTGATCCATGAACACCAGAAGCTGTTCGTCGGAGAAGAAGTCCTGTCCGGCACTAGCTGTCCGCCCTGCGACCCCACAGTCGAGCGGGAGAGACTTGGGTTTCCTGAGCTCCAGGAGGTGAAGACCTCCACGAGCCGCTCTTCTTCGACGCCACAGCCGAGCCCGAGTTCCAGGAACATCCGCGCATCTGACTGTTCCTTGCGACTCAACAGCTGAGCTGTGAGTAACCATCCCACACAACTAGTCATTAGTTCATCTGGAGCTCATCGCATGAGAGGAACCCCCGTTCTACCGGCCATCTTCTGCGATTCCGCAGCTGACCTGTGCCCCGAGGGCAAACCCCATGAGCAGAAGACCTCATACACAACTGGGCGTTCTCTCCGTACCACTCTACAGCTGAGCCGTGAGCTCCGGGAGGAACCTTCCGCAGAAGTAGCCGCTTCCTGCGCAGCCGAACCGAGGGCTCCAAGAGCCAAGCCCACCGAAGTTCACCTCTGCATCGGAGCGCCGCGGATGATCTCCAAGGTGCCGGTCTCGAGACCAGGCGTTTTTTGCATTCGACCTGCTGCCACTCAACGCGCATCCACAGAGATCTAAATGGGGAGGCAATGCGTCAAAAATGCCTTTTCCGCTGCGTTGCACACCCAAGGAACCCTAACGGGTCAGGATTTCCACACAACTGCATCACGCCGCAAACCTCGTCGGGTTTTCTCCACCGCCGATACAATGTGGACATCGCCGGTTCCGCACACCGGGTTTCTTCAGCCACGGGAATTTCACCAGGGGCCTCAAGGAGGCCGTGTCGAGGCAAGCTCTCCTGACAAACAACGGGCGAGGTCGACAAGACAGTTTGTTGGGACACGTTCCCTCTTCCTTCTGGCACTGGCGGTCCAGCCCCCCAGGGTGAGGGTTGCGAGGGTCTTCTTGTGGTTCTGCGCCTCAACGCGAAAGCCACCATTTGGCTGGAGTCCGACAGAAGCCGCTGCACCGAGCAATACGAACGTGTGTCAACTGTGGCAGGTCACGGTCCGGTTGATCTCCGCCGCGCCCGCCTGGGCGATATCTAACCACAGAACAGATGTCACCCCTTCTTACGTGGGAAACGTTCACGCAGGTACTGAGGATGAACAAATGGAGAGTTCAATGGAGTGTTTTCACCCCACTCCCTCCTGGCGAGGCGCAATGTACTACCGAACTACTCTCGCGGCACGCAGCAAGGAAGCGTTCAGGCGCTCATCACCTTGATGACGAGAATCCGAAGGCGAGGGGTCAGCAACACGAACGTGAACATACAGCAAAGATGCAAAACTCCCCTATCATGTACCGAAGCCGGTTTTTTCGGCACCGCAACAGATTGACTGTTTTCCAACCGAAGTACGACAGTCGAGGGCGTTTTCTGAACAACACGCGTCGTATTGGACACTGACACAACCCACAGCGGCCCCGCGCCATGGGCGACAAGGGACTGGACATTTTGTTTCCGTTATGGGTGCTGAGTCGAAAATTTCCGGGACAATCCGCAGCGCACCCACCGCGGAGGCCGAAACCCGCAGAGGTGAAAGAAGACACGACCTGTTACGTCCAGCCCGATGCGCAGCTCAAAAATCGGAGAGTGACCGACCCCATCGCGAACACAGATACGTAAGCTCCCCATCTTCCCCGAAAAGAGGGCCTCCCCAACCGCCGGAGTTTTTTCTCGAGGCGCCGGGCGTCATCTCACCGACACCCCTCCCCGTACCGACGGGAGGAGGTTAAGGTGTTGACCGTGTTGGTGAAAGCCGACCCTGAAGAACTGCGAGCCTCCACGGGTTAACAAGAGGAACGAACGGCGGCGGATGGGGGTTTTATCGAACGACGCCCGAAGGCAAAAATATATCATGGTAGTCCTGAGATGCGACCCCCAAGGTGCATGTACCCATACGTCACATCCTCGACAACGACTGGGTCGTCGCGCCTGACTTCGGTACAGGTGTATGGGACGGCCCTATCGCGCCGAAAGGGCAGCACATCGGATTATCAACTTCATCATGTCCCGGCAAGCACTGGCCACCTTCACCAGCTTCATGGGGCGCCACCAGTCACCGGGTCGACGCAACGGTTTCCAGCGCTAGGCTTCGAGCTCGACCTCACCACCGTTTTTCCGGTCCGCACCAAGTGGGCACGCTCATCAGGCGACAGACGACGCAGACCACAGCGTCAGCAGGGTTCTCGACATACGAAGGTTCAACGACCGAGTCCAAGCCCTTATCTACAGCGCGGATCTGACCGACACCCGCGGGCACAGAGCCCCAGAAGCACATGGCGTTTGCGCTACTTCGAGGCCGGCGTCTAGCAGGACACCGTCTTCGACCGCAGCAATACCCTCGACAGGTACGAAAGCCTGAGATGTGAAGGATCCGGCGCCCCCATCGCGGGGGCGCCCATGGCCGCACAGCGAGCCGACTCCTCACGCGAAGGACAGTGACTACAACAGCCGTACCCTCTCTTCCTAAAATTAAGCGCTTCGCGTCCCTGAGGGTCCTGGGTGGAAGCGGTCAACAAAACATTTTTCTTCGTTCCATTTTTGTGTTTCCATAGCGCCAAGTAAGATATCGACAGAAGGACGTCTAGTACGCGTATTTATACCATCCAAAACACAGCGCAGCATTGTGTATAGGAGGAAATACGATACTAGAAAGGACTGGCGTCATCACCTCTGTCATGTTTCCCTTTCTTCGTGCTCCACCACACCTTCTGTACTTCAGACAACACAAACACACAATAGCCGGTCGTGAGATTTGTGCAGAGGAGTGGTGGAAGCGGTCAACAAAACATTTTTCTTCGTTCCATTTTTGTGTTTCCATAGCGCCAAGTAAGATATCGACAGAAGGACGTCTAGTACGCGTATTTTTTTTTGGGGGCCTCAAAACCCGTCTACCAGTGCCGCTTCTAATCTCGTCCTTTTTAGGGTCAAACACTCGTTTCTCAAAATTTGGCCAATGTACACGCTTTTTTAGGTGCAGTAGACCCCCCCTACCCCCCCCCCCTAGGCCCCTGCATAGCCCCCGATTTTCTGTCACAAAACCAAATTTTGGCCATTTTTTCAATTTTTGGGTCCAAAATACCCCCCAAAACACCACCAAATGACTTTTGTGGGTCTCTCCCACCTGTTTCCCACCTTTACACGCCATTTTTCCAGCTTTTTGGGGGGTTTTTCGGGTATTTTTGTCGGAAAAAGCCCCTCCGTGAGGGCGCTTTTCTCCTATATATACTCAGGAAATTCACAAATCCACGTTTGAGTATGGTTGGGACCTCCGCACCTAGTTCTGCTGTAAATTCCTGGAGTTCATTCCTCATGAAGAGATTCAGAATCCCTTCCTGGTGATTCTTGAGTCTGGCAACATTGAATTCTGCCAGACTGTCTGCCCGGCTGTCGGATCTCGGCTGCATCTGAATGTGCTTGTGCGAGCTCGTTTTCTCGTTCCGGAGTTTTGCCCTGCCATCGTCACCATGCTGTTTGCCGCTGTCTCCCAGACCCTCTTCGTCCTACAGACACACCGGTGCCACACATGGGTCTCTTCTGCGGGCACTGCACCTGAGGCCATGTTCATTTCATAGTGTGTGCCCACTTTGCCTGTATATGCTAGGGGGGCTACTGTTACGCGACTGTTACTGACCGTTTACATCTGCGGATAGAACTGAGAGATCCCGTACTTTTGACCCGAAAACAGGGTACTCCGCCCAATTTGGGCTCCCGGAATCAATTGCGAGCGGAATTTTTCACTTTGGTGACGATTTTGGCTGATATTTCGGGTGAGTCATGCCCACCCTGGCCACACCCCCTAAGAGCAAGGGATTGGTGGGGTTATGGGGGGGTCTCCCACGAGAAACCTCTTTCAGACCGCCTCTGGGCGTCACAAGGCCACCAAAACCACTAAAAACCACCCAGGAACCTACCTCAGGGGGTATCTGTGTGGTTGTGGGGTGTTTAGAGGCCTTCTCTGCCTTCTGGAGGCCATATCTCGAACCGTTCCAAAACAGCCGAAAATTGGGGGGTTACTGTGTCACTACTGTGTCACTCCCGAAAATACCCGAAAATTCCGGAAACTTTTTGCATTTTTGACCCGAAAACAGGGTACTCCACCCAGTTTGGTCTGCCGGAATCACTTCCGGGTGGAATTCTTCACTTTGGTGACGTTCTTGGGTGATATTTTGGATATTTCGTGCAGATTTCAGCCCCCAAAAACAAGGGGTTTTTAGGGAAAATGCCGAATTATCCCACGAGAAACCTCTTTCAGACCGCCTCTGGGTGTCAGAAGGCCACCAAAACCACTAAAAACCACCCAGGAACCTACCCAGGGGGTATCTGTATGGTTTTGGGGTGTTTTCGAGGCCTTCTCCGCCTTCTGGAAGCGGTTTTTTTTGGACCGTTCCAAATCAGCCAATAGCGTTACACAAGCGTTACACTTTTTCGGGGTTTTTTCAGGGAAAAATGCCAAATAATTCGAATGGATCGACTTTCTCGAGGGTGTCCGCTATTTTCTCGGGTTTTTTCAGTGATCCCCCACTGGATTTTTGGCCAGGTACGCCCATTTTGGTGGAGTTTTCGGCTCAAAATCGAAAAAATCGTGTTTGTGACAGCCCTAAACAGAGATTTAAAGGACCGTGCAGGGGCCTAGGGGGGGGGGGGGGCGTGGTCAAGCAGAGAGAGAAAAAAGACTTGGGGGGGTTGCGTTCTTTTGTTTTAGGAGTACATAAAATGTACGAGCGGAAAATAAAAGAACCCGGCGCGGATCTCACAGGGAGTACGTGCGTTGCGTTGGCGGTGTGTTGGGTGTGGGGGATTAAGGCGGGTGGGGATTTGTTAGCCCTCAGCGGGTTCTGGCGTCTCCCTCCTTCAGCAGCTCTCCCCAGGCTGTGTGTGTCTGTGCGTGGTTTCAAAAACCCTTCGTGGGAATCGGTCGGAGCATGGGCCAGCATTGGGCTCGCTAGAGGGGAAGGCAACGAGTAGGGTGGACGACTCGCCCAACTTTTCAGCTAAGCTACTGTGACAAAAAATATTGGCTTCAAAAAAAGAAATTCCTGGGTTTCTCGGCCACTTTTGAGGTAATTGCGCGACAGTCCTGAAGTTGGGAACCCCAAATGTGGAAAAGCAACACCGAAAACTCGATTTTCGGGCCCCACACTGTAGACACAATGTGACTTTTCGGGGGTACCTGGGACCCCCCGTGTTTAAGTCCCCCCCCTGGAGGCGACTTTCGGCCAGGGGGGGGCT
>OY723255.1:1867273-1983552 GCA_963210315.1 Rhynchopus euleeides
CAGATGAGAGCGAAAGAAAAAAATGATTGACGCAGTGCTCTCCGGAGACTCTGTAGGCCCCTCCACATTCCCGGGGTGACCCCCTGCTCCCCTCCCCCCCCTCCCTCGCGAGGCTTCCGCTCCCCTCTTACCACTTGCAATACGCAAGGTTGGAAGGGGGGGCTGAGGGGAAACACCGCACAAATCACAGCAGGATTTGTGTCTCTTTGTTCCCCGCTCCAGTCCCTCCGCACGCGAACTGATACTACAAGCAGAACTGGATGAACTGACCTCCCCCCCCCCCCCCCCTTAGGCATAGCTTCCGATAAGAATCCGACCCCCGGACCCCTCCGACCCCCGACCCCCCCTTAGCAAAACTACCCCCCCTCTCTAAAAATATCGAGGGTTTCCCGAGGAAACGCGGTCCCCCTCTCTCCTGCGTTGTTTGGGCTCCGTGCGGATCGTAGTGGGGTCACTTTGTTGGTGTAGGTGCCACAGAACACCTCTGAAATGCGGATGTGGTTCCTTGAGAAAAGGAGGGTCGGAACCTCGGGGGTCGGAATCCGACCCCCGACCCCCCGACCCCCCATTTTTCGGGGGTCGGAGGGGGTCGGGGCTATATCCCGACCCCCCAATCTTGGGGGGGTCAGATGGGGGGTCTGAAACTGTGGTCAAACTCGGGTCGGAATTTTCGCGTTTTTTTCTTACGCACACGACTTTCGCGCGGAAAGTGTCATTCAGCTCTGCCAAACGTGCTCTACACACCACCCCCTTCATCAGGCAAGTGGGTTTGTAAGTGTGTGTGGAAGCGTCAACGCATCAAACGAAGTATCAACAGTAGAGAAAGAGCGGCAGAGTTGAAGTGACACTTTTCGGGGTCGTAGAATGGGGGTCGGAAACTAGGGGTTGCATGGAATATGGGGTGGTCGGCCCCCCTCCCGACCCCCCACACGGGGTTTTCAAAACCCCGTTCTTTGGACTATTTGGAGTTTGTGCGGATCGTAGTGGGGTCATTTCGTGGGTCTTGGGACCAAGCTTCAACGACGAAACATGGGTCTGGTCCAGGTACTGTCATCGGAGGACGTGACCGGGAGGCACACCAGGCCACCCCCACCACCCACCCAGGCAGGACCCTCCCGACCCCCTCCTCGGGTTTTTCAAAAACCCGTTCTTTTGAATATTTGGAGTTTGTGCGGATCGCAGTGGGGTCATTTTTGACATGGGTGCCTATTATCACCCCTTATTGGTGGTCCCCATCCAGGCCACATTCCTTAGGAAATAGTAAGGCGACCCCCTCCGACCCCCCCCCTGAGGGCCCCCCCCTCCCGACCCCCGACCCCCGCTTATCGGAAGCTATGCCCAGGGCCCCCCCCCTACCTCCGTTGTATCCTCTGATCGAGCAAGACTCCCCACCCCACCCCACCCCACCCCCCGCACACACTCCCACCATCCATACCATCCAGGCGCAGCTTCCCCACCCTGTTGCGATGTTCAAAGCCTTGTATGCCTCTGCGATGTGCACTGCCGAAAGCGCTTGGGTAGGGTCTCGCGTGCAGACGGGGGATGTAAACTACTTCAACAGCAACACAGGGGCCCTGGTGCAGATGTCCCAGAACGAGCTGCGCGACGTGCCGCTGCCCTCGGGCGCGAAGCGCATTGTCTGCATCTCCGATACACACGGTTTTGAATCGCGCCTGGTACTCCCCCAGGGGGATATCCTGGTCGCTGCAGGCGACCTCCTGCACCAATACCCCACAGGGTCCGACGAGGATGTCGTGCGGGGGCTGTGTGACTGGCTTGCCGCCCAGCCCTTCCCCTCCGTCATTGTCGTGGGAGGTAACCACGACAGGGCTCTGGAGCAGGTGGGGGCGGAAAGGGTTCAGGCGATCTTCTCCGAGACCACGTCGCACATACATTACCTGTGCCGGACAGGGTGTGTCGCGGAGGGTCTGAAGGTGTACGGCACACCTGTGTCGTACGGGAAGGCGGTGTTCAACCGCGCCTTCCAGCCGAGCCCGGAGGAGGCCCCGTCTGCGCTGTCCGGTGTGCCGCAGGGGTTGGACATCCTTGTGACGCATGAGTCTGCACCGGGGAGTGAGGCGCTGCGGTCGTGCGTGGGGGAGGTGCGCCCGCGGCTGCAGATCGGGGGCCACATCCACAGCGCGTATGGGGTAGGGGTTGTGAATGGTGTGGTGTGCATCACAGCTAGTATTATGAACAGCAAGCATGCCCCTGTCAACCTTCCGATTGTTGTGGATCTCTAGCGGGGGGGATGTGGGTGGGTGTGTCAGTGGAGATCACATCAAGAGCAAGTGCTCGGCGTGTGTCTGCACTAATATAAAAAGATTCACATGTGAGGGTGTGGTGGACTCCACATAATAAAAAGGTCAGGGTGGTGGTCGGTGTGCCCTGCGCTGCTATAAAACGATTCGAACGCGTGTGTTCCAGTGGAGGTGCCACGGGGTTTGCTCAGTGCGGCCTACGCTAAACAAAAAAGATTAACGTGTGTGGGGGTGGGGGGTGGGGAGAGAGCTGTCCATCGGAAGGGCTGCTGTCGCCCCACAAGCTGTGTGTGGGGGCGGGTGTCTTGCCCCTCTGATTATTTGCTGTCGACATCTTTTTTTTACTAGTTACGAGCGACGAAGCGTAGCGAAGTCGCGAAGGAACGAAGGAAATCGTACGACTGAAGCTTTGGATTAGCACCTCATGCCACTTCACAGGGCCTCTACACAGCCTTGAGACAGCAAGTGTGCGCTCAACAAAAAGTAGTCCGGAACTGTTCTCCCACAGTTGCTGGACAGGGTGTCTATAATAAAGCGAAAGGAGTACGATTTTTCCAGTTTTTTTTCTGTCTTCCTGGAATCCCTGATGTGCCCCAACACGCCTAGCCTGGGGCGCCACCGCCACTTGCCCTTGAGGAAGCAGGAAACGTCTGCCGGTGGGTGCTGTCGGACTGTGCACACCGCCGCCCGGCCTGAATATTCTCCCAACAAGGCCCTTGCCAGGCGGAGATGCAGCACACAGGGGAAGTGCTGGGTGCTTGCTTGCATAACACAGTAACACAATGCATCTCCCATTCGCACACCACGCTTTTGCTTCTGATTGATTGCAACACACACACAGAGCCACACCACCCTGCAGGGCGCTGCTAACTTTTCACAGGCGTGGTTATGGACGTGTTCCTGACGGATGCGGCGACAGGCGTGACGCACGCTGTCGACATCGGGATGAACGAGAAGCCCGACAGGCTGAAGCTCGAAGCACGCGAGGCGTTCCGCTACCCTGATGGTGTGGAGGAAGAGGACGTGCATCTGTCGGTGGGGGGCAAAGCGGTGTGTGACGACGAGCCTCTGTGCAGCCATGCAGGTGTCGAAGCCGGATGCGTGGTTCACGTCACCCTCCGTCCCGACCGTCACCTCGATGCGGTGCACAAGGGGGAGAAGCAACTGTGGCAGGTCCCGCTGTGGGTGACGACACGCGATAAGGTCCTTCAAGCCGTTCGGGAGTTGCCGGACGAACGTGACGAGAGGTATGAGGGGGACTGGTTCGAACATGCGCACACCACCGTGAAGGGTGATCGTGAGATCGTTCTTGCTGCAGTTCAACAAAATAGGCACTCACTCCGGTACGCAGACGACAGCCTGCAGGGTGATCGTGAGTTCGTTCTTGCTGCAGTTCAACAAGGTGGGGACTCACTCAAGTACGCAGACGACAGCCTGAAGGGTGATCGCGAGATCGTTCTTGCTGCAGTTCAACAAGATGGGGACTCACTCAACTACGCAGACGACAGCCTGAAGGGTGATCGCGAGATCGTTCTTGCTGCAGTTCAACAAGGTAGGGCACTCAACTACGCAGACGACAGCCTGAAGGGTGATCGCGAGATCGTTCTTGCTGCAGTTCAGCAAAATGGGTACTCACTCAGCGACGCAGACGACAGCCTGAAGGGTGATCGCGAGATCGTTCTTGCTGCAGTTCAACGACATGGGGACTCACTCAAGTACGCAGACGACAGCCTGAAGGGTGATCGCGAGATCGTTCTTGCTGCAGTTCAGCAAAATGGGTACTCACTCAACTACGCAGACGACAGCCTGAAGGGTGATCGTGAGTTCGTTCTTGCTGCAGTTCAACAAAATAGGCACTCACTCCGGTACGCAGACGACAGCCTGCAGGGTGATCGTGAGTTCGTTCTTGCTGCAGTTCAACAAGGTGGGGACTCACTCAAGTACGCAGACGACAGCCTGAAGGGTGATCGCGAGATCGTTCTTGCTGCAGTTCAACAAGATGGGGACTCACTCAACTACGCAGACGACAGCCTGAAGGGTGATCGCGAGATCGTTCTTGCTGCAGTTCAACAAGGTAGGGCACTCAACTACGCAGACGACAGCCTGAAGGGTGATCGCGAGATCGTTCTTGCTGCAGTTCAGCAAAATGGGTACTCACTCAGCGACGCAGACGACAGCCTGAAGGGTGATCGCGAGATCGTTCTTGCTGCAGTTCAACGACATGGGGACTCACTCAAGTACGCAGACGACAGCCTGAAGGGTGATCGCGAGATCGTTCTTGCTGCAGTTCAGCAAAATGGGTACTCACTCAACTACGCAGACGACAGCCTGAAGGGTGATCGTGAGTTCGTTCTTGCTGCAGTTCAACAATATGGGTACTCACTCAACTACGCAGACGACAGCCTGAAGGGTGATCGCGAGATCGTTCTTGCTGCAGTTCAACATTATGGGCACTCACTCAACTACGCAGACGACAGCCTGAAGGGTGATCGCGAGATCGTTCTTGCTGCAGTTCAGCAAAATGGGTACTCACTCAACTACGCAGACGACAGCCTGAAGGGTGATCGTGAGTTCGTTCTTGCTGCAGTTCAACAAAATGGGTCCTCACTCTGGTACGCAGACGACAGCCTGAAGGGTGATCGTGAGATCGTTCTTGCTGCAGTTCAACAAGATGGGGACTCACTCGAGTACGCACACGACAGCCTGAAGGGTGATCGTGAGTTCGTTCTTGCTGCAGTTCAACAAAATGGGTCCTCACTCTGGTACGCAGACGACAGCCTGAAGGGTGATCGTGAGATCGTTCTTGCTGCAGTTCAACAAGATGGGGACTCACTCGAGTACGCACACGACAGCCTGAAGGGTGATCGTGAGTTCGTTCTTGCTGCAGTTCAACAAAATGGGTCCTCACTCTGGTACGCAGACGACAGCCTGCAGGGTGATCGTGAGATCGTTCTTGCTGCAGTTCAACATTATGGGGACTCACTCGAGTACGCAGACGACAGCCTGAAGGGTGATCGCGAGATTGTTCTTGCTGCAGTTCAGCAAAATGGGTACTCACTCCAGTACGCAGACGACAGCCTGAAGGGTGATCGCGAGATCGTTCTTGCTGCAGTTCAGCAAAATGGGTACTCACTCCAGTACGCACACGACAGCCTGAAGGGTGATCGCGAGATCGTTCTTGCTGCAGTTCAACAAGATGGGGACTCACTCGAGTACGCACACGACAGCCTGAAGGAAGACCGCGAGATACTTGCTGCTGCAAGTCATCACATGTAATGGTGTGCCCACGCATCGTGTTGCGTTGAGAACACATACGCATGTGATGGGCCCCACTCCGATCCGCACGGAGCTTAAAAAAAACAATTGTATGCGGTTCTGGGAGGGAATAACGTCTCGACACCTGGGCTCTGGGGAGGTGGGAGGTGGGCGTCGAGATTGAGGCAGGCGCGGTGAATCCCATCAACCTCGACGGCGGGCGGTGGGAGGGTGAGTGTGACAGTGGAGATCACATCCAGAGCAAGTGCTCGGTGTGTGTCTATACTAATTTTTAAAGATCCACGTGGTGTGGTTACCTCTATCCCGACGCCCCCTGTGACTACGACCCCGCCCTCCCCAGAGGCGACCGCGCCTGCCTCTGCAGCCCTGTGGAAGCCATCCCCTGCACCCCACCGCCGCATGTGACGCATGTGGAGGCTCTCCCCTCCGCCCCGCCACCCTTCACCATGTGCCTGTGCCTCAGCCCTCCCCTGAGGCAACCCCGTGTACCGCTGTCCCCGAGCCCGCCACCCCTCCAGCTGTGCTGAAGCGGCTGGCCTACACCGTGTGCTCCCCGGGCTCACCCCACCGCCACCTGATGCAGCCTCGTGAGAGGCTCTCACCCGACAGCACCCGGCCGTCCATCCCCGCCGTGGCGCAGCTGAAGCGCGCCGCCTTCGAGGCGCGTACCGGTTCTACCCCGGTACTGCCTGCCCAGAGGCCGAGGGTCGATTCCGTGATCCCCATCGCTGACGCTGACCTGGGCGCCGCTGACCCGGCCGCACCCTCTGCTACTACCTCCCCTCCCAACGGCGTGTCCGTTGAAGCAGTCTACCACCCAAGGCCCCGTTCAGGCGCCTCTTCCTCTGCCCGTGTGTGGTCACCTGCACGCCCTCAGGCTTGCGGGCGTCCCTCCACCCCTCCTCCTGTGTCACCCCACCAGAGCAGCTCCTCCCTCAAGCAAGGGGAGCCTACCGGGCCACGTCCCTGCGTAGTTAAGTAGACGACCCCCTTGGGGTGCGGGTGTCTTCGATACGGGGATATCACACTTCAGCACACGAGAGGGAGGGAGGGAGGGAGGGAGAGCCTGGCATTGCGATTATTTGCGCTAACCAGGCTCCTGGTCTCTAGCAAAGAAGACTGTTGGCAGCGCATGTGTTCACCCATGTACCCCACAGGTAACGAACCAGCGCACAAACAAAAACTACCGCTTGTGCGCAATATGTCTACCCGCTCTCTCTTCAAGGCGAAGGAGATTGAGTGGGAGTCGCTGAGAGTCACGAAGGTGCCGGCATTCATGCAGGAGTTCCTCTGCGCTCCGGAGGTCGTGAAGTGTGTGTTCCCGGAGTGTGATACTGAGCACGAGGGTGAAGGATGCCTCAACTGTCGTTCCTGCGGACACCGCGCGGCGGTTTCGTGCCTCGATGCCTTTGTTCCCTCCTCCTGTTACGGGGAGTTCGTCAAGGGGATGGAGGACAAGGACTGGATGTGCCCGGTGTGTTGCTGGGTAGCCAGCCACGCCAAACCGGAAGGGGACGCAGACGCTGCGTCTCCCAAGGTGGGCAACAAGGCAACGAGCAGCGGGGACGCCCCCTCTCGTACCGCCCCCAAGCAGACAGACGCTGTCAGCATGGAGGCCCGCCTCGACTCCTTCCTGTAGCCGGATGACGGCGTGCGCTACGAGCTTCTCGAGTTGCACCGCCGCATCGCCATCCTCGAGGAAGAAAAAAAGAAGGCGAAGGAGGTAGCCACGGGCTCCTCCCTCCCGAGCGACTTTGACCCCTTCCGCGCCGTCACCTGGATCCCCGTGCTGGGCAACGAACTGGGCCAGGCCCTCCTCCGGGCCAAGCTTGCCATCGCGATGGACGAGGCCAGCCTCGGAGGGAGGGACAAGGGGCTCGCCTACAGACTCCACCGGCGCAGTTTCGAAAGACTCGACAGACTGCTGGAGGGCACCCTCCAGTCCAACGGGAGCGACATGGAAAAAAAAAAAAAGTCCCCCCCGAACAGGGCTGTTCCTAACTGGGGGGCTTGTTCCCCACTTTCAGGATTCTGAACTTTTTTTCTAAGAATTTTTGTAAGGGGAAAAAAGTTTTTTTCTAAGAATTTTGTTAGGGGAATTTTTTTCTAAGGTTATTTCGCAGAGGAAAAAAACCTTTTCTAAGTTTTCCCCAGTCGACAGGGCGCGCACAAGGATGGAAGGGAAGTCTGTCCCACGTACCGTTCGCCTTGCTGGCCAACTGGAGAGCCAGACGTTCACTACCGTGGCCTCCGGCGGCTGGGGGGCTCCGCCCCCCAGACCCCCCTGTGGCGTACGTCTCGTACTCAAGTCCTTCGAATCCCATCAAGTCGGGGTCCAACCACTCCAGTCGCCTCTGAGGACGCAGCCAACTCGCACAGAATCTGTACGCCCACACGAACAGATGTTCGCTACCGTGGCCTCCGGCGGCTGGGGGGCACCGCCCCCCAGACCCCCCATGTAGCGTGTGCCCGTCCATCTATCTCACTTCCCCGAGTACAGTGCAGCGTAGGAGGTCAGCGCCGCATCCATGAAGCGCTTCTTCGAAGCCTGACTGACATCGGACAGGAGGTCGGGCTTCCCCACCTGGGAGGTACACTTGCCGCGTTCGCGACATGCGTGACACGCGACACGCTACCTGAAACGTGAGTGTGCCTTGCTAACACGGGCATTTCAACGGTCTGCCGGCGGCCGTTCCCCAAACCAGTAAACCAGCAGTTTTGGAAAATCGGAGAGATCACCCTACTGCGCTGAATATGGTGCGCACCACTGCAAAAATCCCCGGGAGCTTTTGGGCTTTCAGACCTGAAGGGGCCAGCAGGTGGGTGGCGTCGGGGAGTGGCAGCTTTGTAACTGTCCTCCAGCTGCTGGCATGTCCAGCCCTGCGAGAGTGCCAAGGTGTATTGAGTCCCTGCGGAGCGCAACCCCCGATGAGAACGAGTGCCAGATGATCCTCATTCATTTCTAGCTGTATCGCGCATGAGGGGCACTCTCTGCCGCAAGCATCTCTGGGCATCACTCTAGAGCTGTCACATGATGACGCGGAGAGAAATCAGAGAAAAAGTCCCGCCTGACGGGCACGCGCCTGGAAACTGGGGGGGGCGAGCAAAAAATCCCTTGTAAAAATTCTTAGAAAAAACCTGGTTCCCCGACCCAAAAAACCTGGAAAAAGGGCTCGTTCCCCGCCCAGGCCTGCCCCCGAACTCCTCCACCTTCCAGGCTTTCCACGAAGTCTGCGTGGAACTCACGGCTTTCGGGTTGGGGGGCACGGCAGCCATCAGGGTCAGCTATGAGGAGCTGGCCCTCCCCGAGGACTACAAGGGCTTCTCGGGGGAGAAACAGCGCCGCATGGCTCGGCAGGCTGTAAAGACGGGGGAGGGGGAGAAGCCGTCCGACTCTACCTTTCCTGGTCGTGATCAGTCCGCCAGCAGGTACGAGCCCTACAGCCCCGACAACAGGGGCAAGACGAGCGCCTCCCCCTCCTCCAAGTACGCCGGACGCAAGGCGGGAAAGGGTTTCCGGTAGACGCTACCAAGGTGACTCCCGAGAAACGTTGAAAGAATTGGAGGCGGGTGGTGGTGGAATGGATTGAACAATCAGATACACCCCACGGTTGCTGCGTTTTTTTTGCCGTCCGGTGTTTCGCCCAACAAGCTTGCTTGTGCACTGTGAATAATTTGGGTGGGAGCGATTGAGGGTCGGGTGTTGTGTGTTTGTGTGGGGTGACCACACACTTTTGTGTGGAGTGATCCTGCGCGGATCATAGCCCACCCTGTGTGTGTGTGGCCTGCTTGACTCCACGTCGGTGTTGAGGTCTCCGATGATGATCACCGGCACCTGTCCCAGGCTGGCAGCCATCTCGAGCGCGTCCTGCAGGAGGGCCTCGCCCCTCCCCCTCAACCTCCTGCCGAAGCCCCGCAACCTCACCCGTTACCTGGCGCTCCAGGGCGGCGTGCGCCTCCTGCTGCTGGAGGCGCATGGCCCCCACTTCCCGCGCCAAATCCTTGACACCGGCCATCAGGGCGGACACGGCGTCCTGTACACCACGCGGCTGCTCAGGTGCTGGCTGCGGCGCTCCTCCTCCCACGCACGGAGGCGCTCCTCCACCCTCGTCGCCGCCGACTCCGCGCACGCCTCCGCGAGCTGCCGGAGGTCCACGGAACCTCCCACAGCGCCGCGAGAGGGGTTTTCGGCCCGGCGCCCATCTCGATGTCCACCTCGGGCTGGCGCAGGGTGGCCTTCGGGCGCAGCGCCGCCAGCTGCTCCTCCGCCGCGGCGATCTCCTGGCGCTTCGCCAGGATCCGCATGGCGATCGCCCCCCCGGCTCTGGCCCCCCCGCCCCTGCCGGCGCCCTGCTTGCCGCCCGGTTTACCCGCCTGCAGTGCGGCGGTGTCCTTGGCGAGGCCGTCCCGGAGCCTCGCCAGGCGGCCCAGCAGGTTGCGCTCCTCGCGCTGCTTGGCGTCCGCCTCCTTCTTCTTCTCCAGCTCCGCCGCCTCCACCGGCACATCGACGATGCGCAGCTGCTGGCCGTTCACGTCGACCACAGCGGAGGCGGGGGGCTCAGCGGCGTGGAGGGTGCAGACCCCCTTGCGAAGGGGACCTACCTCCGCCGACCAGCCCATCATCTGGAGGAGGCTGTCCAGCTGCAGCCTCCGGAACCCGTCTGGCACTGGCCCGAGGCGGTATACGCGTGAAAGCGTGATGTTGTAGAGGGGGGGTGGGGAGGCCGTCTGCGCCGATTGGCCGGCACCTTGACAGGTGGTGCCGTTACCAGGGGAGACCCCGGGGAGGTTGGCGGCCTGGCCTGACATTTTTAAAAACCCCACTTGCGTGACCCTCTCTCCCCCTGTGTGTGTGTGGTTATAAAGTTTTAAGGCGGTGTCGCCCTGCACGGGCAGTAGCACCTCCCCTTCAGTATCGCACTCCCGAAGGATTCCCCAACACGACGTGACACCGGTTTCGACGCGTACTCTTCGTACCCCTCCCCCCGGCCGCGTCTCTTCAGCGAAGAACCGGGGATAATCGGACCAGGGCTAGCTAAACCCTGGTGGTGTCACGGGTGGGGTTGGAGAGGGAGAAAAGGAAGAAATGAAGTTGCGAAAAAGTCAAACACTGACACGGGGGGCCCTCGCTACGAGTCACTGTGAGTCACGAGTCGTCAGTTGTCAGCCAAACATGGCTGACTTCTCACTTTTTCTCACTCAGTCACACTTGGTAGCGAGGGCCCCCACGTGAAATCAATAAAAAGGGTGGTATATATCGCCCCCTTGCTGCGACGAAGACACTAAATAGTCAGGCCGCTTCAAGAGTCTTGAGGGCTTGTGTGTGTGTGTGTGGTGACCACGTTTTGTGTGGGGAGATCCTGCGCGGATCATTGCCCACCCCCGCCCATTTCTACGTCACAGCGGAGGCCCCACTCGGGTTAGAGTGTGGGGCCAACTCAGTGCCACTCCGGGGAGGAGGGCGTGCAGCATAGCCGGCGTGGTGTGCTTGGCAGCAATGTGGTAGTGTTTTGCCATCGCTGTAGCAGTCACCGCATCGGTCCATGCTGTGGCGTTTGCAGAAGCCCATAGTGACCGGGAGCCCGTCCCCCTCCTTGTGGTGGTTGCGGCAGCACACCTCCTCCGGGAGGCGCCGCTTCTGGCATGCCGAGCAACGGGGCTTCCAATGCAACTTGCAGGCAAGCACCTTTGCGTTCCTCCTGGCACCAGGGGGAGCAGTTCGGGGGGCAGCGCCCCTCCGCTCCCATGGGCGCCCTACCCGGCTGTTGGCCTGCCGACCACGCGCCGCCCACTGCTGGGCCGATTGCTGCCAACCCTCAGGGTAGTGCGGCTGCGGAGCGAAGGTAGCGGCCCACGCCATTCCGCGATCATGGAACACTGTATCCGTCCGGCTGGGGGCTGGCACAGCCAGGTGCGCTTGGAGGCTGCGCATCACCGACTCAGTGGCAGGGTTCAGCTGGGCCCTCCTCGACAGGCCCGCCGCCACAGATCCACCGATCGCCGTGAGGACTGTTGAGTTGGCAGCATGGCCGCAATGCCAGGGCCCAGTGCCTACTTTCGTCACCATGCTGCAGAGCCCCTTCAGCGAGGCAGCCTTCCCCAGGATACTGCTCTGGAACACCGTGAGGTCCTGCTGGAGCTGCTGCCGTGAGGCCCCCAGCCTTTCAGCCTCGTCCATCGCGGCGTTACTGAGGGCATCAGCATCTGTGTTGGATTCCCTCTTCACATGCTCGTATGTGAGAGTGAACCTCGGTTGGAGGTCCGCAGCTAGCCGGGACGTGCTGAGGAACAGAGGACGGAGGGCGGCATCCCGGCACAATGAGTCCCCTTGGAGCTGGCGCAGCACCACCTGGGAGTCGCCCCGCACTGTGACTGGGCCCTCAGGGGCATCACCCCTCTCGAGGAGGCGCAGACCTGCACGGAGCGCCTCGTACTCAGCAATGTTGTTGCTACGCACGTTCAGCAGCGGGAGTACTTTCTCTGAAACCTTGCAACCGTCTTGGTATAGCACCGCCCCTGCCCCCGCCACGGCGAAGGGGGTGCCATTGTCGCGCGCACCACCGTCAAAGTACAGGGTGAGCCCTGGGGCTGTGTCTGCAGGGATGCGCGAGCGGGCCTCCCTCGCGCCCTTCCTATTCGGGTCCACGTGGGCGGGGGGGCGGATGCGGCGCGTCACGGTGTCTGGGAGGGTAAGGCCAGTTGATAGCTCGAAGTCCACGGCCAGCTCCATCAGGGTCACAGTATGCTCACTCCCCTGCGGTCCCCACTTTAGGCCCCTTAGCCAGTCGCAGAGGGCCACCCACATGCCTGGGGGCCGCTTGCCCCACGTCTGCTTGACTTCGGAAGGCGCCAGTGCAGGGATGGAGGCACTCTCGGGGTTAGGGGTGCTCCACTCCCAGGGGTAGACGGTAGTACGGTGATGGCGCACAGAGCGGTCGAGCAGCCCGTCCTTCTCCTGTCGCGCCGCCAGGACTGCGATGAAGTAGCGGTGGAGCTGTGCCACGGTGGTGATCCTGTCCGCAAAGGACATGGGCAGCGGCTGCTCGTTCTCCGGGACGCTGTATCTGTAAATGGGCGCCACCCCGCACTGGGCCAGGCATGCCGGCCAGGCCGTCCGGTCCCTCGCTGCTATGGGGTGCTTCTGGCGGACTGGCTCCCATGCCGCGCAGTCCCACCACAGGTGTGATACCGTCTCCGGGGTCCCAGATGTGCAGTATCGGCACACCTCCCCCAGACCTGTGCGCCCACGAGCAGGCACCGCCCCTGCAACGACGGAGCGGAGGAGGCCTCGCTGGTACCCCGTGATTGCAGCGCCCTCTCCCTCCAGGACGCAACGTGTCACCCTCCCGTCAATGCCGTGCTCTGCTCCTTGGAAGTCGTCTCTGCGTTCGGCCAGCTTCTTCGCCGTTGCGTTACGCAGGGATTGGCGGAGGTCGTGTGCAAAGATAGCCCAGGCGCTCGGTGTTGCAGCAACAGGGTCGAAGGTGACATCGCGACCAGCTTCGTCAGTGTAAGCCAGGGTGGTCGCAGCACTCCAGCGCCATTCAATCCCCTGCAGGGCGGCCCAGAAAAGCGCGAAGGGGCCTGTCCCCTCAAGCCTCTCTCTACTCCCCCAGGCTGCCTCGGACAGCACCCTGCTGTGGCTCCACTTTTTGATCTGCTTGGCCCATGTGGTGATCTGCCGGTAGGGGGGGGCGACAGCGGGGTCCACCCGGTGCGCCTGATGGAGGACACACAGCACAATCTCCTGTGCTCTGCGAGGTGGGCCAGACCAGAGCGCGGCGACGAAGAGGCCCCTCCATCGCCTGATGTCCTTGCTGTCCCAACGAGTTACGAGGGCATCGTAATATAGTCGAGTCCCTGCCGTCATCGCCGCCGCCTGCCCTTTCCATTGCACCGGCAGGGGCAGCGCTGAGGTTCTGCGGAGGTTCTGCTGCGCACCTTCCTTCCGGCGGGCGATGCGCTCGGACTGGGGCGCTGTGCGCCCTTCCCTGATCAGGCGCGCGTGTAGCATGGCCCCGAGACAGTCGAAGCTGTTGCGCTGCCGGAGGGGAGTGGCCTCGCCATCCCTTGCCCGGTACATAATCCGGAGCGGCCCGGGGGATGTCGAGAAAACGTGTGACTTGATTTCTGCACAAATAGCCATCCCGGTGTCGTGGGAGAAACCCGCAGAGTCGTCTACAACGTCTTGCAGGATCTCCGGGCTGGGGGCTGTGGCGTATACGTCGTCAACGAAAGACAGCGCCCTTGTGTCCTGCCGGTGCTCGACCATCCTCATCCACACACCCACCAGCACGTTAATCAGCACGACACTGATGGGGCAACCCTGCATGATGCCGTTAGTTGGCAGGAAGCCTTCCCCGATGGTGCCGCTCGCCCGGAAGTGCCGCTGCATCGTCCTGTACGCTGCTCGCAGGGTGCGCAGGACACGGGCGTCGAAACCGAGCTCCGCAGCCAGGCGGAAGGTGAGGTCGATTGGCACCGTGTCGAAGCACTTCTTGAAGTTGAGGGCGACTCCGTGCAGCGGTCGCCCTGTGAGGTGGGCTTCTTCAATACGTGCCGCCAGGTGCCAGATGAGGTCCTCCGCACCGTGGCCAGGCCGGCAGCCGTGCAGGTCTTCGGGCGCGATGATCTCCAACCACTTCAGTGCCGGTTTCACCCGGATAGCTGCCCACACTCTGTACAGCACGGGGGTGATACTGATGGGGCGCTGCGACAGTGGCTCTCCTGAGCTGCCAGGCTTGGGGATGAGGCAGATCATGGCGTGCATCAGCTGCTCCGGCCACTCGCCCGACCGTTCAACTTCGTTGAACACCTCCGCGAAGAGCCTGAGGAGTTCGTGCGGGAGTTGTCTCAGTTCGTGGACCCGCCAACCGTGCAGGCCCGGCGAGGTGGACGTGGACATCTTGGCCAAGGCCTTCCCAACGTCTTCTGCCGTGATGGTCTTGCACTCCATGTCAGCCACCTCGGGGAGAAAGCGGAGGTACTTTTGGCGGAAGGTGTCCCACCGGGGCTCTGGCGTCGTTGCGTACTTACGGAAGTACCCTCCCCACGCCGTGTCGCTCCTCAGCAGCTCGTCCGCCTCCTTGGGGCAGGCCGTGAAAGAGCCGTCTTCGCGCCGCATGAAGGTGGCTGGAGCGCAGAAGCGATCTGCGAGGTACGCGAACACCTGCCCTGCCTCGTATGTCCAAGCTTTCTGCATCCTCGCCTTCCACGTGCGGATCCTCGCGTCGCGGAGCCTGTCGAACATGCCCCTCTGCGACCCCTCCAAGGCAATGAGGGCCTGCTCCAGGATCTCCAGGTCCGGCAACTGCGAGGTTGTGTTCGTCAGCGCTGCTTGCAGCCCCTGGGGGAGGCCCCCCTCCCTCAGGCGTTTCTTTGCGGCGTTCCAGGCGTGCTTCTCCCCATTCGTGAGGCCGTACGGTGCATCGGCTTGCAGTCGCTTGAGACCCTCTTGGACGAGGCATCGGAGGTTCCCCAACAGTCCGTCCTTCGCCCGGGTGTTCGTGTCACCGGCCCCCCGTGCAGAGGCGGGGTGGTGCTTGGTGGCCGCCCGCGACCACTGCATGTGGTAGCCCTCCGCTCTGCCTGTGTAGGCCGCTTCCTGCCTCTCCAGGTGGCCTACATGGACACGCTTTAGGAAACGCTCGCCGCAGGTGGAGGCTCGGTGGAGGAGCTGCGCGGCCGTTGCTCCGTGGCGCAGTTCCCCCTCTGCAAGCACGTCCTGCATTATCCCTCTCGCCGCAGCGTCTCCCAGCTTGGGCTTACCCGCAGGGAAAGGGGTGGGAAGAATGCAGATCTTTTTGGGGCGGCGGAAGGCAGTGAGGTCTAGGTCTACAAAAAGCGGGCAGTGCGTGGGTATGTCGTAGTCCCCCCGCTTCGCCACCTCAACGCGACGCAGGGCCGGCGCTGCGCAGGAGTTCATCAGGCAGATGTCCAGCCGAGTGCCGTTCTCCGACGCCCAGCACGTGTTCTGCACGCTCTGTTGTGCGAGCTCCGCATGCGTCGTCGCCACGTCGACCCAGCCGCCCACCCGGCACGCCTGGGACAGCGTGGCGCTGGTTTCCGGGTTGGTGTTGAGGTCCCCCATCAGTAGCACGGGCACCTGCCCCAACCCAGCTGCGAGGTCGAGCGTCTCTTGCAGGAGGGCTTCCCGCTGCTCACCCACTTCGGTCCCCGAGTGGCCGTACACGCTCAGGATATGAAGCGCCGTTTTCCCGTCTCCAATCGCTAGCACTACGTGCACCATGCGGGTACTGTCGTACAACTTCTGCTCCTGCGCGGTCTTCGGCTGCACCACTTGCGCGACAAGGCCCTCCTTCGCCATGACAGCCACACCTCCGGGCCTTGTTTGTTCGCGGCCGTTCGCGCCTGCGACCCTGGGCATGCCCTTGCCCCAGTGCATAGCCCAGCCGTGGGCTGCGAAGTAGCCGTTGTGCGTGCCCTTGCTCGGGTCCGGGACTCGGGTTTCCTGCAGGGCCACAACATCCGCCTTCAGGCCCGCCACGTCGCCTAGGTGCGTCTGCAGTGACGTTACGTTCGCTGTCGCCAGCCTGATCACTCCCGGTGTTGTTAGTTGATATGCAGGATGCCGCAATCGCCGCGGGGGCGGTGACGCTGTGGACCCCTGGACGGGCGTAGGCACTCGCGTCCCGTCCGCTGTGGCCGGGGTGGGCATAGGAAGGGCTGCAGGGATGTCCCACTGGTTCGTCGGCGTCACAGCTAGCTCCCGGGCCAGGCTAAGGGGGAAACGGAGCACATCGTAGTGGAAGGGCCTCCACGTAAGGCCCAGCACCTTGGCTCCCTCCCCACACCGGGTCATGCATTGCTTGCTGTTGGAGGCGAGCAGCCACACCTGGGCATCCAGAACTTCTGCCGCAACCCGGAGGGTAGCCGCGTCTCCGTATGTCCCCGGGCGCGTCTGCTTCTCGACGTAGTCGTCGTAGGATGTAGGGGCCTGCGGGTCATCGTGGTCGGGCACGTACGAGGCCCTGCGCTCTGCGTTTTGCCGCATGGACGACGCCACCGCTGCACGCAACCCGCCTGCTGTCCACTCCGCGCACTGCTCTGCAAGGCCGGCGTACTGGCAGTTGCCGTCCTTCGGCACTGGTACCCGGAGCGCCATCAGTCTCCTTGCAGCATGCGTCAACCACTGCTCGTCTTGCTCTATGGTGGAGGGGGAGTACTCCTGTCCCCCCCCACGGAGGCGCCGGGGTTCTCCTGCCCCTGTCGCCAAATCTACGGGGTCCCAGCACGGGGCCGTTGCCCGGGTATCTCCTGCCCGTACAGCGGCTCGGCTGGGTCTAGGTGGGGTTGGGGGTGATGTTGGGGTTGGGGTTCTACTTGGGGTGTGTGGAGGTGTTTGTATACGCCCCGAGACCTCCTGTTTCTCGGGGTGGGGTGCGGCTGGGGGCCCGACGGCGAACGTGATTTGTCCCCAGACGTGGTCGGCACCCCGGCCAGGGGGAACGTTAATCTCCTGCGCGGGTCCCCCCCGCTGGCCGGAGCGCCCGCCCCCCTATTCCTCATCCGGCTTCTGCGGGTAGGGGGTAAGGCGGTTGGAACGAGGCTTCAGGTACGCCGTGATGGAGGCCTGCCTGGTCCTCCCGTTCCTGCTGGCTCCCGGCACCCTACAGGGTGGGGCCTCATCCCCGCCAACTGCCGTGGGCGTCAGGGCTTCGAGGAGGGGTGGGGCCGGCGGGGCAGGCTGGGCAGGCGGCGCCGGTGCTGCCGGCGGCACTGCTGCTGGCTGCGCTGGGGTCGGGGCGGCGCTCGACGTTGTTGGTGCCCCGGGTGCCATAGGTGTCACGGGTTTACTGCTCGAATCACTGGGCGGGGCAGGGGCGGAGGAGTCAGAGGCGGCGGAGGTGGCAGAGGTGGTGGTGGTGGTGGTGCTGGGGGAGGAGCGGGCGGGTTTTGTGGGTGCTGGCAGGGCATCCGCAGCCGGCCCGGCCGTGGGCCCCGCCGGCGGTTTGCCCTTCGCCCCCTTGGACGCACCCAGCCCCTTTGTGGCAGCGCTCAGCTCCCGCCTCACGGAGATGAGCATCTCCTGGTGTTGCAGCTTGCGCTGCTCCTCCGCGTCGCGCACCCCCTCTAGCAGGCCCTGCCAGCTCTGCCCGAGCTCGCTGGCCTGCTGCGTCAGCTGGCGCTGCACCCTCTCGCCCTCCTCCTTCCCTGCCTGTTGGAGGTCAGCTCGAAGGGTAGTGTCGAGCTGGGTTGCCTTCTCGGCAAGGGCCTTGAGCTGCTGGGCCCCGTGCCGCGCCATCTGCGCCTCGCAGGTCCCCCGCAGCTCCCCACACACCTCATCCAGGCGGCTCTGGAGGCGGGCCACCTGCTCCCCGGTCGCCCGCTCCGACTGCTGCTGGGCGGCCGTGGCGTCCTTGCGGTCAGCCTCGCAGGAGGCCCGCAGGTCGCGCACCGTGACCCCCAGGCGCTCCGTCTGCCGCCGCAGCTCGCCCACCGCGGCTTCCCCCTGCTGCGCCTCCCACGCCCTGCGGAGCTCCGCCACCGCCGCGTCCAGGCGCTGCTGCTCCTGCCCGCGCTGCGCCTCCAGGTCGGCCCTGACCGCGTCCACCTCCGCCTGGAGCTGCTGCGCCTGGTGGTGGGAGAGGGGCGTCTGCTCGCTCGCCTCCGCGGCTTGCAGGCTCAGCATGGCCTTGCAAGCGCCGCTGAGGCGCTCCTCAAGCGCCCGGTGCTTGAGGTCCCGCTGCGCAAGCTGGCCCTGCATGTCGGCCTCGAGGGCCTTGTGGCTGGCCTCCCAGCCCTTGCGCGACGCAGTCAGATCCGTCGCATGCGCGCGGCCTTGCCCCTCCAAGGCGGTGAGCCCAGCAGCCAGCTTCTGCAGATCCGTGCTCGCTGCTGCCTCACCCACCGCCTTGCCCAGCCCTCCGACATGCTCGCGGAGGCGGGAGACCGTCACGCCCATCGACTGCTGGTGCTTCGCGACCTCCAGGAGCTGGGCCTTGTGCTCCTTTAGTTCACGCTCCGTTTTCAGTGTGGACGTAGTGGCTGTAGTGGTGGGGGGTGTGGTGGTGGGGCGCTCCTGGAGGCTCTTCAGCAGGGCCCCTTGCGCCTGCAGCTGCTCCTCCTGGCGGCCGAGGCGGTCCCCCATGCGCTGCATCTGCAGCTCGTGCTGCTGGGCGTGGCTGTCCAGCCGGGCCTCGAGCAGCGCCACCTGCTCGGCGTGCTGCTCCCCCTGGCGGCGCAGGCGGTCTTCGAGCCACTGCTCTGACAGGCCCGGGTGCCCCTGCATCGCCTCCATCCGCTGCCCCAGCTCGCCCTGCCGTGCCTGCTGGGTCAGCAGCTGGGCCTCCAGCCGCTTGCGGTGGCCGTCCTGGTCCTGCAGGAGGCGGCGCAGGCCCTGCAGCTCGGCTTGACAAGCCGCGCCGTCGCCCTGCGTGGCGGAGTCGGCGGCGGCAGGTGCGGGGTCATGCCCGAGCTCCCGCAGGCGCCCGGCGAGCTTCTCCAGATCCTTCTGGAGCTGGGCAGCTCTCTGCTGTGCCTGCTGCGCCTGCTGCTTCGCCGCCGCTGCTGCTCCGCCACCACGCCTGGTCCGCCCAACCGTGCCGCTGGCCTGCGACTTCGCAGACCTTCCCGCCTTCGCGGCCGTGGCGCGCTCCTCCTGGAGCCTGTCGCGGACGCTCTCATAGCGCCGCTTCAGGCGGAGCACCTCCTCGGCCTGCTTCTTCGCGGCCGCCTCCCTCTGCTTCTGCTCCTCGAGGAGCAGCGTGTCCGTCAGGACCACCTCCTTCCCGTTGACTACTAGAGTCCATGTGGGGGGGGTGCCGTGGGTGGGGGGTTGCTCGGCAGCGAGGACGGCGACGCCGCCCTCCAGGCTGTCCAGCGCCGCCTCCCACCGGAGGTGGTCGAGAATGGTGCGCACGTGGGCGGCACCATAGAGGGGGGGAAGGGGTTGGAGCTCGTATCTGCGAGGTTCCGTGAATTCGAGGGGGGGCAGGGGGGCGGCCTGTTGGCCACCGGCCTGGGAGCCGGTGTTCCCGGAGGAGACCCCGTGGAGGTCGGCCTGTGACATCCTGCCCGTGTATCCCTCTCTCCTCCTGTGTGTGTGTGTGTGTTGATCACTTTTTAGGTGGGTTAACCCTGCACGGGTCCTAGCCCACCCCCATCCCACCCTACGTTACCGCCGAGGCCCCACTCGGGTCAGAGTGTGGGGCCAGTTCAGTGCCACTCGGAGGAGGGCGTGCCGCAAAGCTCGCGTGATGCGTGTTGCAGCAGTAGGTTAGAGACTTAGATTCAACTACACAGTCCCCGCAGCGCCCCATCCTATGGGCCTTCTTGCAGAACTCCATAGTGACGCAGAGCCCGTCGCCGTCGTTGTGGTGCTGCAGTTCATGGCAGCAGGTCTCGGCTGGCACTCGCCCCTGCACGCAGGCCGCGCACCGAGGTTTGCTGTGCCGGTCGCAAGTCAGAGTCCGAGAGTTCCGCTTCGCGCCTGGGGGGGCCGTTCGGGGGGCGGCGCCCCTCCTCTCCCGTGGTCTTCTCGCCACGGCCTCGGCTTCCCGGCACTGCGCATCCCACCGCCCTGCGTCGCGGTCCCACCCCGCGGGGTAGTGCCGCTGGGGCTCAAAAGCTGCCGCCCACGCCTGTCCGGGGGCGTGGAACGGCGTATCAGGGGCGTCTTCCCAGCTGTTGGTGTGCCTCTGCAGCGCTCGCATCACCTCCTCAGTGGCGGGGTCGAGCTGCGCGCGCCGCGACAGCCCTCTCACCACCGTCCCCCCAAGCGCGGTAAGAACGGTCGTGTTGTCCGCATGGCCCAAGTGCCACGGCTTGCCGCACCCCCGCTTGATCAGGGCTCCGAGCCTCTCGAGGGATGCCGCCTTCCCGAGTGCGCTACGTTGGAAGGCGTCCAGCTGACTCACAAGCTGTTCGCGCGTCACTCCTCTCAGCTGCTCGGTCTCGTCCATGGCCCTGTTACTGAGGGCGTCAGCATCCGTGTTGTGCTCTCTCCGCACATGCACAAAGGACAGGCTGCAGCGCGGCTTCAGCTCCTCTATCAACCTGGTTGCGCTGAGATAGAGCGGGCGCAGGTCCTGATGGCTGCAGACAGAGTCGCCACGCAGGTGGCCCAGCACCACCTGTGAATCCCCGCAGACAGTCACCGCGCCTACATGCGTCAGGTCTCCACGCAGCAGCCCCAGCCCGGCCCTGACGCCCTCGTACTCCGCCACGTTGTTGGAGCGGACCCCCGGGAGGGGGCGGACCGCCTCCGCCACCTTACGGCCATCCTCGTATAGGACCGCCCCCGCGCCCGCTACTGCGAAGGGGGTGCCGTTGTCCCTCGCCCCCCCGTCGAAGTAGAGGGCCAGTCCCCCCCGGGCCTGGCGTGTCGGGAGCACCTCCCGGGCGTCCCTTCCCCCTTCCCCCTTCTTCACCTTCGGGGGCCGGATGCGGCGCGTCTCCGCTGGGGGGAGGGATAGGCCCGTTGTTAGCTCGAAGTCTACCGCCAGCTCGATCAGGCTCACCGTGTGCTCGCCCCCGTGGGGGGCCCACCGCAGGCTCCGCAGCCAGTGGCAGAGCGCCACCCAGAGCGCGGGCGGGTGTTTGCCCCAGGTGGCCTTGACCCTGGACGGCGCCAACGACGGGATGCGGGCCCGCTCAGGGATGGGCGTACGCCACCCCCAGGGGTATTCAACCGTCCGGTGGTGGCGCGCATTCCGGTCGAGTAGCCCATCATGACCCTGGCGCGCCGACAGCACTGCAATAAAGTAGCGGTGCAGCTGCGACACGATGGCGACCCTCGCGTCCCGAGCGAGCGGCAGCACCTGCGCCTCGCCCGGTAGGTCATGTCGGTACACCGGAGCTACGCCGCAGATCGAGAGACAGGCAGGCCATGCCGTGCGGTCGGTTGATGCGATAGGGTGTCGCTGCCGGACGTGGTCCCAGGCCGTGCACTCCCACCACAGGTGTTGCATCGTCTCCCGCTCCCCGGACTGGCAGTACGGGCAGGCTTTTCCGATTCCCGTCCGGCCCACCACAGGCACCGCCCCGGCGATTGCCGACCTGAGGAGGCCCCGCTGGTATGCCGTCACCGCAGAGTCGCCCTCCAGGATACAGCGGGTCACCCCCCCATCGGCGCCGTGCTGGAGCCCATCGTAGTCAGCACGCCTCGCGCACACCCCCTGTAGGACCTTCGTCCGGAGGGCCTGTCGCAGGTCGTGCGCGAAGGTCCGCCACCCTGCGTCGGTGGCCGTAGCGGGGTCAAATACCTGGCGTCGACTCGCCTCGTCCTCATAAGCGACCTGCGTGGCCGCAATCCACCGCCACCCGATCCACGAGAGGGCCTTCTGAAAGAGCGCAAAGGGGCCCTCGCCCCTCCACGCGGCCCGCCCACCCCACGCGGCTGCTGCCAGGTCTCGCGCGTGGCTCCACTTCTTGACCTGTACTGCCCAAGTGTGGATCTGCCGATAGCGGAGGACGACCGCCGGGTCCAGCCGGTGCGCCGGGTGTAGAATGCACAGCACCACCTCCGCCGCTCTGCGGGGAGGGCCCGTCCAAAGGGCGGCGGTGAAGCGTACCCTCCACCGCTGCACCTTGTCATCCAGCATGTCTTCAAGCTCAGGAGGCAGGTCTTCTATCTTGGCGCGCTTCCTGGCGGCCTTCCAGGCGTGCTTCTCGCTGTTGGTGAGGGGGTATGGCGCCTCAGCCGCGAGCCGCCGCCGCCCTTCGGCGACCAAACACCGCAGGGGCCCCAGCATCGCATCCAGGGCCCGGGTGCGCGCGTTGCCCGTCCCTCGGGCAGATCCGGGGCAGTGCTTCGACGCAGTCCTGGCCCACTGCAGGGTGTAGCCGCCAGTCCGGCCCTTGTACACGTGGGCCTCCCGCCCGAGGTCGGCAGCACGGGTGTGGAGCAGGTACCGCTCGCCACAGGACGACGCCCGGTGCAGCAGCTCTGCGGCCGACGCCCCTGCAGCCACCTGGTCGCTGGCGACGGCCTCCGCAAGCGCGGCGTTAAGTTCCTCTCCCCTCATCTTCGACCGGCCGCTGGGGAAGGGGGCCGGAAGCATGGAAATCAGTTTGGGGCGCTTAAACGCCTCAAGGTCAAGCTCGACGAAGAGGGGGCAGTGGGTGGGGAAGCGGTACCGACCCTTGGGCGCTACCTCCACCGAAAGCAGCGCGGCTGCAGCACAGGGGTTGAGGAGGCAGATGTCCAGCCGGCTGCCCTGTTCTGAAGCCCAGCACGTCTTCTGCATCTCCTGCTGCGTCACCCCCGCATAGGCCGCAGCCGCGTCAGTCCACCCCGCCACACCACATGCATGTGCCAGCACGGTGCTTGACTCCACGTCGGTGTTGAGGTCCCCGATGATGATCACCGGCACCTGTCCCAGGCTGGCAGCCATCTCGAGCGCGTCCTGCAGGAGGGCTTCGCGTTGTTGCCGTACATCCGCCCCACAGTGACCGTAAACGCTGAAGATGTGGAGGGCCGTCCTGCCGCCCGCGGTTGCCACCACAGCATGCACGAGTCGAGTGCTCTCGTGCACTCTCCGGTCTAGAGGGTGGCAAGTTTCGAGGGAGCGGTTGCGGCAAAAATCTCTGCGCATACAAGGCCACGAACCCATACCAGAAATCACTCTACGGAATATTTCCTGAGTATCCGGAAGTACCCGGAATTAAATGCTGCCCGTTTGTATAATTTAAACGCGCAATCAGATGCGAAAAAACCGTTCCCCCCTGGCTGCGGACTTTACCATTTTCGAAAAAAAAATCGAAATTTTTTTTCCCAAAATTTCGCCCAAAACACCATTTTCCCGGCCCCAGACACACCCACACCCAGGAAAAACTGATTTTTGGACGAAATTTTGGGGTCCAAAATTTCCAATTTGGTGCTGAAAAATGGGCTGGGGGGGCCACAGGGCCAATATAGGGGGGGTTTTCTAAGGGTTCTGGGACCCTCCAGACACAGCACATCTGCACTGTCTGGAGGGGTTACTGCATGTTAAACCCCATTCTCTGCTCCCAAGGCAGGGCAGCTCCTGGTGAGTAGGTGGTACCTGGCACGTCCTTGACGTGTGGTCCACCTCTCATCAGCAGCTGAGTGGTGAGGGGCATGCCTCCATTTAACATACTGTAAAGAGTGTTGGAGTGCACGCCTCCTGAGGGTGCCATGTTGGGCAGGACGAAAAGCCGACGGCTAGATACTCCTGTGCTGACTTCTGGCTGCTATGAGTTGAAATTCTCGGCGTCTGGTCGCGGTGAGCGACGCTTTTTTGGTGCGGAGCGACCTCTGCGAGCTGTGAGCGACCAATGCAAATGGGTCAGAATGGGTCGTCCTGTGCCTGGAATACCTGGGGGCTGCTCAGGAAAGTCGGGGGCTGCTCAGCGGATTCTATTGGTCTCCGGCATGCTGATGGGGCATCCGGCAGGGTGCAAATGGGTCGGAACGGGTCATCCTGTGCCTGGAGTACCTGGGGGCTGCTCAGGAAAGTTGGGGGCTGCTCAGCGGATTCTATTGGTCTCCGGCATGCTGATCGGGTATCCGGCAGGGTGGACACGGGTCGGAACGGGTCATCCTGTGCCTGGATTACCTGGGGGCTGCTCAGGAAAGTCGGGGGCTGCTCAGCGGATTCTATTGGTCTCCGGCATGCTGATCGGGTGTCCGGCAGGGTGCAAATGGGTCGGAACGGGTCATCCTGTGCCTGGATTACCTGGGGGCTGCTCAGGAAAGTCGGGGGCTGCTCAGCGGATTCTATTGGTCTCCGGCATGCTGATCGGGTGTCCGGCAGGGTGCAAATGGGTCGGAACGGGTCATCCTGTGCCTGGAATACCTGGGGGCTGCTCAGGAAAGTTGGGGGCTGCTCAGCGGATTCTATTGGTCTCCGGCATGCTGATGGGGCATCCGGCAGGGTGCAAATGGGTCGGAACGGGTCATCCTGTGCCTGGATTACCTGGGGGCTGCTCAGGAAAGTTGGGGGCTGCTCAGCGGATTCTATTGGTCTCCGGCATGCTGATCGGGTATCCGGCAGGGTGGACACGGGTCGGAACGGGTCATCCTGTGCCTGGATTACCTGGGGGCTGCTCAGGAAAGTCGGGGGCTGCTCAGCGGATTCTATTGGTCTCCGGCATGCTGATCGGGCATCCGGCAGGGTGCAAATGGGTCGGAACGGGTCATCCTGTGCCTGGATTACCTGGGGGCTGCTCAGGAAAGTTGGGGGCTGCTCAGCGGATTCTATTGGTCTCCGGCATGCTGATCGGGTATCCGGCAGGGTGCAAAAGGGTCGGAACGGGTCATCCTGTGCCTGGATTACCTGGGGGCTGCTCAGGAAAGTCAGGGGCTGCTCAGCGGATTCTATTGGTCTCCGGCATGCTGATCGGGTATCCGGCAGGGTGCAAATGGGTCGGAACGGGTCATCCTGTGCCTGGAGTACCTGGGGGCTGCTCAGGAAAGTTGGGGGCTGCTCAGCGGATTCTATTGGTCTCCGGCATGCTGATCGGGTATCCGGCAGGGTGGACACGGGTCGGAACGGGTCATCCTGTGCCTGGATTACCTGGGGGCTGCTCAGGAAAGTCGGGGGCTGCTCAGCGGATTCTATTGGTCTCCGGCATGCTGATCGGGCATCCGGCAGGGTGCAAATGGGTCGGAACGGGTCATCCTGTGCCTGGATTACCTGGGGGCTGCTCAGGAAAGTTGGGGGCTGCTCAGCGGATTCTATTGGTCTCCGGCATGCTGATCGGGCATCCGGCAGGGTGCAAATGGGTCGGAACGGGTCATCCTGTGCCTGGAATACCTGGGGGCTGCTCAGGAAAGTTGGGGGCTGCTCAGCGGATTCTATTGGTCTCCGGCATGCTGATCGGGTATCCGGCAGGGTGGACACGGGTCGGAACGGGTCATCCTGTGCCTGGATTACCTGGGGGCTGCTCAGGAAAGTCGGGGGCTGCTCAGCGGATTCTATTGGTCTCCGGCATGCTGATCGGGCATCCGGCAGGGTGCAAATGGGTCGGAACGGGTCATCCTGTGCCTGGATTACCTGGGGGCTGCTCAGGAAAGTTGGGGGCTGCTCAGCGGATTCTATTGGTCTCCGGCATGCTGATCGGGTATCCGGCAGGGTGCAAATGGGTCGGAACGGGTCATCCTGTGCCTGGATTACCTGGGGGCTGCTCAGGAAAGTCGGGGGCTGCTCAGCGGATTCTATTGGTCTCCGGCATGCTGATGGGGCATCCGGCAGGGTGCAAATGGGTCGGAACGGGTCACCCTGTGCCTGGAGTACCTGGGGGCTGCTCAGGAAAGTCGGGGGCTGCTCAGCGGATTCTATTGGTCTCCGGCATGCTGATCGGGTATCCGGCAGGGTGCAAATGGGTCGGAACGGGTCATCCTGTGCCTGGATTACCTGGGGGCTGCTCAGGAAAGTCGGGGGCTGCTCAGCGGATTCCTATGGTCGGTTACTGTATCTGGCAGGGTGGAGACGGGTCTGAATGGGTCGTTCTGTTGTTGGAGCGTGGAGTCGATCAGCACTGCACACACCCCCCTCCCCATTCAGTAATTTACTACCCCGGGTTGTGCACCCGAATCGCGAGAGAGTGGCTTCCACTCAGCCACTATTTTTTATGACTGTTTTGCCGGAAACTTTTGCGTCAGTGGGGGTCTTCGCTGGTCGTCATTCTTCGAGAATCTTCGTCAGTTTTCAGCCATTTCAACAGCAAGTGCACTAAAATGCACTGACGATCACCCCGTAGCGAAGACCCCCATTGTCAGCTGTTTATTTTGCGCTCGCACCCCCAGTCGCTGACAAGGCACCCCTGTTCAGTCAACTTTTGATCGGCGCACTGATAGCTTTTGTCACCAGCACCCCCCTCCTTCTGTCAGGAGTCAGGGTTTGAACCCCTTCTGGCGATGCCAGATTGGTCACAAGATGGATTCCTGTCGCTTCTGCAGGAGGCCGTATGCGAACCTGCTGCGGCACGAGAGGAAGTGCGGAAGGAGACCTGCAGCGCAGCGGCTCCCTGTTGAGGTCCTCGTGTCGCGGTTCTTGGATGGCCAGAGTGACGGATTTTGCGGCTGGACGTTTGACTTCCTCGTGGGAGCAGTCGAGCAGCACCTCGAGGAGTCGGAGGGGTTGGGACCCAACATGGACCAACGCATCCTGACGTGTGTGGGGTCATCGGAGCGCTGGATGCTGTGCAAGCGTGCTGGCGGAGCGCTCAGGAAGGGTGTTGCGCACTACTGCCTGTGTCGTCGAGGTCCTGCGATCGTGGCTGATTGCCCACCCTGCTGCAGCTCTGATCATGAGTCTGATGTTGACGACTGTGTGCCTTCTGCCGTTCCTTCCCTCTCTCTGCCACCCGATGTGGTGATGGCCGACGCTCCTCTCCGTGATGTGGCGATGGACGACCCTCGCGCACCCGCCTCTCGAGGTCCGCCCGATTCCCTCTCCTCCGAAGAGACAGTCCGGCAGTTGACTGCTTCGTCCCCGGGCCGCTTCGCACCTCCTGCGGCTGATGGCAGTGATTGCTCCGAGGAGGGGGAGGAGGACATGTGCCCCACACCGCAGGCTCAGTTGACGTCTAGCCTCACCACCTCGGCAACAGCACCTCCTCCGGCTCCGACGGTTGCTGTGACAGAGGATGTCCATGATGGGGACGTGTCGATGGAGGGCGGCCCTCCGGATGCGGCTGAGCTGCGCCGCATGGGTGATTTGCTGGATGCGATCGCTGTCGATGCGGGCGACGACGTGTCGGACGCCCCTACACCGGCGACCCTCGCGGAGCGGTCCGAGTCGATGGATGACGGCCCCGCCGTGCCCGCAGGCGAGGAGCTGTCACAGCAGAGCGTGCAGCTGGATTGTGCTCCTTGCGATCCTGCTGCTCCGACGACACTGTCAGGTGCCGTCGAGATTTTCATCCGCCGTGTTCTGTCTGGGGATGTGAGCGGGTGCATGCGCACCCATGATCAACTTCGGGAGGCGATTTGCGGAGTTGCAGGGGTGCCCTTGGAGGCTGGGCTGAGGATGATCTCCCGAGGAGGGGTGAATTCTGCTGCCAAGGAGAAGCTGTGCGGGAACCACAGCTTGCTTGGTCAGGGTGCTGTTGTTGTGCCGTCCCACCGCTCAGAGTCGACAGGGCGTGTTGCCCGATTCTGCTTCGGTGAGTGTGTGTCTGAGGGTAAGTGCAGCACAGCCATGGAAGTGGACGATGTCTCTGCGTCGAGCACACCCGGGCCTGTCACGCCGTCTGGTGCATCGCGCCCTGCCTCCACTCCCTCCACCCGTGCGACCCCCGCCACTGCTGCGTCGTCGAAGGATCGTCGTGGCCGACCGGCCTATGAAGCGGCTCAGTGGCGGAGGGTCACGAAGCGGCTGGACCAGGCCAAGCGGTGGGCGATGGCGAAGGTGTACGTCCTTGAGCGGAGGAACCGCATCCTCACCGAGGAGGTTTTGAGTCTGCGGGAACGCGTCTCCCCCGAGACCTACTACGCGACCGGCCTGCACCACCGGGGTACCACGCACGCATACCCGCTGAAGATCCGGCGGCTCGTGCACCGCCTGCGTTGGGAGGGCCTGGGTCTGAAAGCGGTGCACCGGCTCATCGGGGACGTCTTCGCTATCCTGTTTGGGCTGCCCCGCGAGAAGCTGCCCATTCCCTCGGCTCGGACGATTGGGCGCCTCGACTGGGTGGCCGGCCGGGTGTCTGTCGAGGCCTTCTTTGAGTACCTGAAGGATAAGGCGAGGGACTCGCAGCTGGGGGACAAGCCCACCGTGGCCATTGGGTGCGACACCTCCGCCAGGATTGGGGGTCGCATGCACGACACGCATGTGGCTTACGGGTACGTGGGCGGGAAAGAGGTGAGCGCCACCGTCACGACGCGGATAGTTCCGTCTACGCGAGCAAAGCTGCTCTCGGAGAATCTGACGGAGACGATCCGGAAGATCGAGGAACAGGATGTGGGTGTGGAGCAGATGGTGATGGTGGACCACTGTGCGACCGCCAACAAGATGGCGAAGGACGCCAACCGGGGTGTGTTGCAATGCTGCACGCACAAGCTTGGAAGGTCCTTGCAGGCTGCGCAGTCGGTTGCCTGTGCGTGGGCGTCGCACTCTACGACAGGCGAGGGCAAATCGAGTGCGACTGACCTGTTGCTGGGGATCGTGGCCACTCTCGATGTGGAGAACGGGATTGATTCCTCCGGAACGACCGCGCTGAACAATGTGTTGGCCGTGCACGGGACGATCCCAAAGGGCTTCGCTTTCAAGCGGGTCACCGGGTCAAAGTTCTCGGTGCACGTGGAGAACGCTTCGCGCTTCCTGCAGTGGTCGAAGGTGCTGCAGGACATGCGTGAGAGCTTCTCGACGTCATTGTCGCGGATGCTGCAGAGGACTCAAGAGCTCGATATCCAGCTCTACCTCCTCACCTCTTACCTACTCTGGCAGGTCTACGTGACGGCGCAGTCAGCGGTGAAGCGGGGGAGCCCGACGTATGACAAGGGCTGGGAGATCCTGCAGCGGCTTGACGACCAGCTTGGCAGCATGCTGGATGAGAAGACGGCGGAGAAAGAGGTGTTCGACATCCTCACGGACACGGTGATCGGGAAGACGGCCGACGACGTCCCGAACGACGTTCTGCTGGGGGAAGCTGCTGCTCGCGTCGCCGCGAAGGCAATTTTTTTGGAGCACACGGCTGACGCCATGGTTGCGTGGCACGCCGCCGGGAGCACCCTGCGTACGAAGCTGAAGGAGTTCATGCAGAAGGATGCGGCTGCTGTGGAGGAGCTGGGGATAGAAGGCCTGCGGAGGTATCCGGCTACTTCTGACCGGGTGGAGAACCAGCACGGCAACTCCTCTTTCCTCTACAAGAGGCTTGCCATGGTCCACCCCGAGCGCCTGGCGTCCCTCGCAATGGCCAAGGCAAACAACTGGGTTGTGTGCCAGGCGCCGATGGAGGAGTACGCGGTGTACATGGAGAGGGCAGTGCTGGCTGTGAGGCAGGAGACCCGCCGCAGCATGAGGGAGATCGCGGAGGAAGAGCTGCGGGAGAAGTATGGCACAAAGATGCTGCGGGGGCTGCTGAAGTGTGACCTGCTCCGCCTCGCGCTGTTGCTGGGCATTCCGGAAGCCGATCGGAATGTGAAGGCCGATGATCTGCGAGTCGTGGTTGGTGACCGCGTGCTGAAGCTCGCAGAGCCCTGCCGTGGCAGGAACAACCGGGGGGACGCGGCTGACGCCACCTCCAACCTCAGGGAAAAGCTGTGGACGTCTGTGAAGGGCATCCTGGCTGCCCTGAACGACGCGGGGGTGAAGCATGTGCAGGCGTTTGTGAGCTCCCCTGCATTCCCCATTCTGCTGAAGCTTCCTGGGGCGCTCCCAGAGAAGCAGGAGGATGATGCTGATGATGTGACTGCGGATGGCGATGATGGCGACGGTCGCGAGGATGATGACGACGACAATGGCGAGGAGGAGGACGTTGGTGACGACGACGACGATCCTGATGATAGCGATGATGATGATGATGATGATGGCGATCGCATGGATGCTGCTGGTGATGACAAGTTGTGTCCGGCGCAGAAGCTGCTAGGGTGGGATAAGCTGTCCTCGTTGGAGTGCCCACGGGTGGGCCCCGACGCCACCTGTGACGACGAGTCTGACTCCTCCGACGAGGATGCCCCATTTCCTGCTGACCACCAGGTGCCGAAGCGTGTCTCCGCCCTCCTTTGGACAGATGAGGTGGTGAAAAGGCTGAGTTGTGCTGCCGGGAGTGCAAGTTTAGGTGACCTCTCTCGTGAAGACGCCAACGTCCTCATCCAGAAGACCTTGGGCAGGATGAAGGTGGAGACCCTGCGGGGTATCCGGAACGCCGTTGCGACCTCAAAGAGTTTGGGGAAGCGCGAAGTGATGAGGGATATCCTGCTGCTCGCAGGTGCGCACAAGTCCTCCGACCTCGAGGGGAATTTTCCGTCCCGTGACAAGGTGCTGCGAGTGGCCCTCAGCAAGGCGAGCCTCCCGCGGGGCCAGGCGACCTCCGGCTCCCCGAAGGGTTTCCCTCAGGCAATCCCCATCCCCGCGGCAGTGAAGGAAGAGCACCGTGCCTCTCTGTGGAGGCTCTTCTGCATGTCCCGCGACGATGCGGAGGACCGCGAGAGGATCGGTGCTGAAGTGCTGGGGACGGGGCCATTGCAGCCTCGATCTGCAACCGCCGCCGAGACGGGTGCCCCGGTGGTGCAGACAGAAACTGCGACTACTCCAACTCCAGCTCCAACTGCAACTGCAACTCCAGCTCCAACTGCAACTCAAGCTCCAACTGCAACTGCAACTCCGACTCCGACTCCTCCCACTCCAGCCCCTCCAGTGCTGTTTTCTGCCGAGGACCACGTCGCGGGGCTGGGCTTTCCGAAGTTCTCCTTCTCCGATGCGGGTGCGAATTGGCAGAGTGGGTGCCCTTCGTCGGCCTACATCGTGTTGCAGAAGCTTCTCACGGAACTGGGTGTCGAGAACCCCCTCCAAGCGGTCACGTGGCAGGATGCTCAGCATGAGCAGGCGAGGGTCGAGAAGGGTGGCGGTTGGGCTGTGTGCTCCAACGGGAGATTTAGCCCCGAGGTGGTGGGCACTCTACTCGAGAGAGCGACGGGTGGCAAGTGGTATCTTGCGGAACCGGGGGACGCTTTTGTGAGGTCGCGATTTGCTGTTGTGCAAGCATTTGCGTCTCGTGAGTTGGTGCATGATCGCGACTGTTGGTGGCTTCTCGCGACGAAGCAGCCACCTTCTGCAGGCATTGTCCGATGTCTGGTCGGGAACCACCCGAAATACGAGGTGTGGGGACCACATGGGCCAACCAAACCCTTTAAAAAATTGGTGGCCCCTCTCGAGTCTGTGTGGACGGCGACAGCGTGCATTCGCTGGTGCGTGCGTGCGAGTACCGACAGTGTGACGGCAGACACCTCACACTGTGGTTACAGCGAGCACTGGGAGAAGGCCAAGGCCGCCGACGAGGCGGAGATCGATGCCCTGCGCGCCCGGGATGATAGGGCTAAAGACCCTCAGAAAGCGGACCGTGCGAAGTATCGACAGGTGGCGGAGGACTTCGGGTGGGAGGTGGCGGAACTCCGTTTGAGGGACGTTTTCCCTCCAGATCTTCACCTGACTTCCGGGGTCGGTCGGGTGAAGAGGGAGCTTACTTGTTTGCGTAGGTTCAACCACGAAACTGGGTTGGCGGAGGACGGTGAGGACTGCGCCCTCACGGGGGAGAGCGGGTGGGCTGTGGCGAACTGGGTCGTGCAGCACTGTTGGTTCTTCCCCACCAAAGTGCTGGCGAAAATGAAGGCACTGGACCCACGCAGGGTTCCGCCGGGCGTGGCACTGCAGCTGGGGGAGCGTACGGAGCCGGAGTGGCCCCGCATCACGTGGGAGCAGATGCAGCTGTGCCAACACCAGGGTCCGCTGAGGGAGTCGAATGGCTTCCGGGGAGTCCGGCTTTCGTGGAAGGGGGATTTCTGCATCTCCGCCGTGATCCTCGCTGTCGAGACGGAAGTGAGGGCGTTCCCGCCGCATACCCCGCCCGGCTCCCTCAAATGCACCGACCAGGGACAGTGGCACACCGTGCGTGTCAAGCTGTATCCGCCTGGACCAGGGGACAGGAGCGATGTCGCGCGTGTGCCCGAGGGAGCCTGGGATTCCGAGGTCGCGGCGATGTTATTTGCCCCCCCCCGACGACACCGCCTCGGGGCGGAACAGAGGCTTGTGGCGAGTGGCTCTGCGGGTGGAGCGTGAGTCGGACAGGTGTGTGGTGAAGTGCACCGACCACCCTGAGGAGTCGCACGAATCCCTAGAGGCTGCGGTGCAGCATTTTCTGGCGCAGGGGGAATTCGAGCTGTATGCCGTCCGTAGCGCCGAACGTGCGATGGCCAGCGTTCCGTGTATGCGGAGCCTGCGGGTGAGCCGGATGGTGAAGGCGAGGAAGAGCCTGACGGAGGAGGAGATGAAGCTCCCAGCGCAGCTGTGGAGGGCACGCTGCCTGGCGTACGTGGAGGGGAAGATGGCGGAGGAGTTTGGCCGCATCCGGGAAGCTGCAAATTGCCTGATCTACCGAGAGGTTCCCAAGTCGCTGTTTTCAGCGGCGCCGGGTACGGTAGAAAGACAGAACCTGCTGAGCGTCGACTGGCTGCGGAAACGGCGCCCCCACTCCGTGACCTACCTCGGGGATATGCTCTCGGCGGTGGCGGACCTGGCGGTGAGGTGCCTGGAGGAGGAGGTGCGCGCCACGCTGACGAAGGATGTGCCGGGGAAGCTTAAAATAATCTTCCCCGGTCAGGAGCCTCTGAGGCCCTTCTCGGAGATGGGTCTGGTGGAGGTGCATCACTTGTGGGAGGAGGTGGTGAACGGGAAGTGGCAGATGGACCGGTGCGTGGCTGAGCTGAGGCAGCAGCTCAGTGAGGTTGAGCTCAGGTGCGGACGGCGGTCAGCGCAGGCGGATGCGGTCGCGACGCCGGTGTCTGCTGCACCCTCGGTGCCATGCTGCAAGGTGTGTGGGGAGACCTGCACGAAGAAGGGGACCCCCTTTGTGAGTTTGGCTTCGCATGCCGCTTCGGCGCACGGCCTCACCTGGGAGGAGTACTGTGCGCATCCGGGTTCCTGCGTGTCGACGGAGGGCAAGCGGAAGCGCAGCAGCAGCACCACCAGGAGCACGCCTGTGCCGGAGGATGACCCTGGCTCATTGGATTCGGTGACGGAGCGTGATTCGGCGGCGGAGTATGACTTGGAGAGGGAGCTCGGTGGCAGCGATTTTCCTGGACATTGCGCAGATGACGACGGTGCGCCGCTCCCTCCAGGGCACCCCTCCCACTCCAGCACCGGCAGCCCGCGGAAGCGCCCGAGGGTGACCCCTGTGACATCGCCTGCCTCTCGCAAACCCGCATCTCCTCCGCATACCCCCTTCCGCATGGTTGCAGCCTGGTGGTCCTTCCCGCGGACGGCTGACGGTCAGGGAGCAAACACATGCTTCATGGCAGCCTGCCTGCAGCTGCTCCGCCCCTGCATCGACGTCATCAGGTCCGAACCGAAGTGCACCGCCTGCGAGACGACGATGTACCCCCTGCTCTCCTTCCTGAAGAACATGTGCCGTGGGAAGGGATCGGAACAGAACCTCGATGGCCTCCGACAGCTCTCCCGGGAGTCCGGGAGAGCTGTCTTCGAGGAGATGGAAAGGGATGTGGGCGAGGCCCACAGCCTCCTGAAGCGGAAGCAGCAGTGCCTTGCGCATTTCCTGGGAGAGTTGCTGCAGATCCTGTCCGCCGAGTGGTGGGAATGGAGACGGTGCGGCCCACAGAACCGGCGCCCCGTGTGCACCCTCCCCATCCACTTTACCGACGTGCAGGGTAAATGCGGGACGTGCGGCAACCCCACCAGCGCCAACCAGCACCAGGGGTGGTACGTGAAGGGGAGCCCTGAGAGGTTCCAGACCCTGCAGGTGCTTGTGGATTCTGCGATGCGATGCGAGACGAGCACCGCATTCACATGTGCGGACAAGAGCTGCCTGGGGAGATGCAGCACCACGACGACCACGATGTTTGTCGGGGGAACGCTGCTGCTGTGGGTGACGCGGCTGACTGACAAGGGCGGTGGCCACACCTTCCTGTCGTCACAATGCGATGTGCCGCTGCAGCTCGAAATCGCCGACATCTTCGGGTCGGTCAGGAGGGCGACCTTCACCCTTGGTGCCTGCGCGGTGCACTCCGGGGGGGTGAGTGGCGGGCACTACACCTGCTACTCCTACAGTCCTGCGGCGAAGGCCATGTTTCTGCACGACGACGCGTACACGAAGCAGGTGGACATCGCGGAGTCCCTCGAAGTGATGCGGACACACGGCGTCATGTTCCGGTACGACCGGACACCGGACAGCTGCACCGAGGAGTTCCGCATCTCGTGGGTGGGGCTGCTTGATTTGCTGCGGGCTGACGATGAGGAATCCCACCGCAACGTGCAGAGGCTGTTCCCCCCTGAACAGCGCCAGCAGCAGGAGGAGGAGGAGAGGCGGCAGCGGGAGCTAAAGAGGCAGAAGGAGGAGCAGGAGCGGCTACGCCGCCAGGGCAAGCATGGTGGTAAGGGTAGCAAGGGTGGCAAGGGCGGTAAGGGTGGCAAGGGTGGCAAGGGCGGCAAGGGCGGGAAGAAAGGTGGGAAGGGTGGCAAGAAGGGTGGTAAGGGTGGTAAGGGCGGGAAGAAGGGGCAGCAGTTGTCGTGAAGCCGCACAAGAGGCACGAGGGGTTCTATGTGTATTCTGCCAGTCCCTACCCGAGACTGCAGGCATTTTCATGCTTGCTGACCCCCATTCCAATGAGTGACTGCGAGTGTGTGTTTCGAACAGCTTCCAGTGTTGTTTATCTCCTCAGGGCCTGTCTTCTCGCAGCCAAGGGTGCTTTGCTCCTGTTGACCTGTGTTTCGTATTCATCCGATGCAGGAGACCTACTGATGCAGTATCTCATGTTGTGTGAGTCAATCTTGGCCTGCTTTTCCCTAATCGATTCTGGCAGGATGCGAATGACCGAGCAAGATGATCGGTGATGTGAGTCACCTGCAGCCAGCGGCCCCTGCCCCCCAACCTGCCCCAATCCCCCACCCGAAGCCGTGATCATCTGAACTCCGCATTGCCAGCCACCCCACCCCAGTGGCCACACACACAGACCAATGTGACCCCCAGCATACAGAGAGCAGGTTCCATGGAGGTCCTTCTGACAGGGAAGCCGTGACAAGGCCCCATTCGGGCGTGAATTCCATGTGGTGGGCCCTCCTCGCATCCGCTCGTCATGTGGGTGTGATTCCGGAGTCGTGTGTTCGGTTGCATTCCTGTCGACCACCTCGGCGGCCCACATTTTCGGGTGAAAACCCCGATTTTGGCAGAGTCGGAGGTGTTCCGGGGGTGGTGGGGCCCCAAAACGGGAGAAAAATGCACCAATATTTTTGCCCAGAAAAAAGTTTGTGAGAAACGGCTGGAAAAATCACAGCTTGCCACCCTCTACTCCGGTCCCTCTCGCTACGCGGTGCCACCACCTGCGCCGTCAGGTCCGTCCCTGCCATCACGGCAACACCCCCGGGCTTGGTCTGCCCCTTCACCCGCGGCATTCGTTTGCCCCAGTGCATGTTCCAGCCGTGGGCCTCGAAATAGCGGGCCATCGTGCCCTTGTTCTCGTCAGGCATACGGGTCTCTTGCAGGGCCACCACGTCGGCTTTCAGGTCAGTCACTTCCCTGCAGTTGGTGTGCAGCGATGTCACATTTACCGACGCCACCCGTATGACTCCTCGCTCCCGGCGCATCGCAGTCGATCTACGCGGCCTGCGCGGCGCCTCCGCCGCCTCTGTCGCCTCGGACGGGGGCGAGGGCGCGGGGGCAGGGGGGGCAGGGCTTCCCCCGGCCGGCCGCGCCTGCGGGGCTGTCTCGGGGATGCTCCAGCACTCAGCGTTGGCCCGCGCCAACTCCCGTGTCAGCTCCAGGGGGAGTTGGAGAACGTCGTAGTGAAATGGCCTCCACGTGAGGCTGAGCACCCGCTCACCGCCCCCCACACGCCTCAGCTGGGACTTGTCCGACGTCCCCAGCACCCACACCTGCGCGCCCAGGACTTGCGCTGCTACCCGGAGGGTGCATCCATCGCCGTACACCCCGTCCCGTGCCTGCCCCTCCACGTAGGCATCATAGGTAGGTGGCGCGTTGGGGTCATCCAAGTCCGGGGCGTAGGCTGCCCTGCGCGCGTCGTCCAGCAGTAGGGCCTCAACTACCGCCTGGCGCAGCGCCGGCGCAGTCCATCCTCGGCACTGCGACGCCAGCCCCGCGTACTGGCAGTTGCCGTCCTTCTGGACCCGTCGCCGGATGGCAAGCAGGGACCGTGCTGCCTGGTCCAGCCACATTTCGTCTTGCTGGATCGTGGAAGGGGAGTACTCCTGTCCCCCCCCGCGAAGGTGGCGCTCTCCTACGCCCCAGCAGGTTCGGTATCTATAATCTAAAAATCTAACACATCTACAGGGGGGGGGGGGGGGGGGGGGAGTGGGGCACAGGGTTGATCACTTGTTCCTGCGCCTGTCCCTGTTCCGCCCCTTCCCCTCAGCGCTGCCCTCGCTGCCCCCCCGACGGTTTCGAAACTCGTCGAGGGTGGACTGGCGTTGGGGGCGGGGGGAGCCGGCCCTGGGGTCACAGCGCTGCCGCCGATGCTCCGCCGCCTTCGCCTCCTGGCGCGCCCCCTCCGGGTCCGGGCTGGGTGGGCGGCATTCCTTCCACACCCCTCTGAGGCTCTCCTCCAGGCCGTCGATTCTCTCTGACAGCTTGGCGTACATCGTCGAGCCGCCTTCCCGCAGCGCCCGCACCTCTGCACCCATCATGGCGCCCGCTGCCGCGAGGTTGGCGTGGATCTTATCCACGCCGTCCGTGCACTTGCGGGTCGCACGCCCCGCCTCCTCCACCTGCTGCTGCAGGTCTGCGTTCCCGCGCGCTACGGCCGCCACCTCCTCGTCCGTCTGCCGCTGGCGCTGGGCCTGCGCCGCGACCTCCCCCTCAACCTCCTGCCGTAGCCCCGCAACCTCACCCGTTACCTGGCGCTCCAGGGCAGCGTGCGCCTCCTGCTGCTGGAGGCGCATGGCCCCCACTTCCCGTGCCAAATCCTTTACACCGGCCATCAGGGCGGACACGGCGTCCTGTACACCATGCGGCTGCTCAGGTGCGGGCGGGGGCTGCTGGCTGCGGCGCTCCTCCTCCCACGCACGGAGGCGCTCCTCCACCCTCGTCGCCGCCGACTCCGCGTACGCCTCCGCGAGCTGCCGGAGGTCCACGGACCCTCCCACAGCGCCAGACCCCTCCGCTAGAGGGGTTTTCGGCCCGGCGTCCATCTCGACGTCCACCTCGGGCTGGCGCAGGGTGGCCTTCGGGCGCAGCGCCGCCAGCTGCTCCTCCGCCGCGGCGATCTCCTGGCGCTTTGCCAGGATCCGCATGGCGATGGCCCCCCCGGCCCTGGCGCCCCCGCCCCTGCCGGCGCCCTGCTTGCCACCCGGTTTACCCGCCTGCAGTGCGGCGGTGTCCTTGGCGAGGCCGTCCCGGAGCCTCGCCAGGCGGCCCTGCAGGTTGCGCTCCTCGCGCTGCTTGGCGTCCGCCTCCTTCTTCTTCTCCAGCTCCGCCGCCTCCACCAGCACATCGACGATGCGCAGCTGCTGGCCGTTCACGTCGACCACAGCGGAGGCGGGGGGCTCAGCGGCGTGGAGGGTGCAGACCCCCTTGCGAAGGGGACCTACCTCCGCCGACCAGCCCATCAGCTGGAGGAGGCTGTCCAGCTGCAGCCTCCGGAACCCGTCTGGCACTGGCCCGAGGCGGTATACGCGTGAAAGCGTGATGTTGTAGAGGGGGGGTGGGGAGGCCGTCTGCGCCGATTGGCCGGCACCTTGACAGGTGGTGCCGTTACCAGGGGAGACCCCGGGGAGGTTGGCGGCCTGGCCTGACATTTTTAAAAACCCCACTTGTGTGACCCTCTCTCCCCCTGTGTGTGTGTGTGTGTGTGTTTCTGTTCATCGTATGAGCCCCCACCCCCCCAAGTCCTCTCTTGGGATTACCCCCTCCCTCCTCCCATCTTTTTGGGTTGTTTCTTCACTGCGGCGTGCGGAAGAGGTGAGCCGTGGTGCGTATATTTCCTGCTGCCGAAACTTAGCCCGAGGCCTTTGCTGGATATTGTGAAACAGTCTGTCACAGAACAGCCACCCACACCCCTGTCCCCCTCTCTCTCAGCCTTGAAAGCATTCCTCACGCGCCAGCGCGCCGCAGGTCGTGCTGCCCCAGCTCCAGCTGGAGACACGCTCTCATGTTGACCTGCCCGGAGGCCACGCCTGTCTTGCACATCACTTTTCCACCACATCATCCGGTGCGACATCTCAGCAGTGTGTATTCTGCATGCAAAAATACTACAGAATCCCCGCTAGCCTCTGTACTGTGAGAGTTGCATTGGACGCTTCCATGCTGGTCTTTTTCGACGTTCTGAGTCTTGCCCACTGTCCAACTCAACCACACACACACACGCACCCACCAGAGGTGAGGCAGGACTGCCCGGACCAACGGCACCTCTGTCCCCACCCCTCTTTGGCTGAGCCAATCCCCCCACCACCCCACCCCACCCCACCCCACCCCCCACGACGCTCATCTGTTTCAGTTACACATAAACACCTCACCCACCTCACCCCACCCCACGCTTCTCCCCCCGCCCCCCCTGTCTCTTTCTCCACCACCACCGCCCTCCTCCCCCTCTCCGAGCGCGTGTGGCGAAAGGGGTGGTGGTGGGGTGTGCCAGCGGCGTGAGGTATCGCGCGGGGGGGGTTCCCTCGGTGCACACACAGGCTTAGGGGAGCTTTTACACTAAAAAAAAACACAACAGGAAAAAACGGGAAATATCGGGAAAAAAGAGGGGGGGGCGAAAGAGAGGTTTAACCGTTGGGTGCCTTAAAGCCCCTCTCTCCCATCAATCCCTTCCCGAGAGCTTTGTGTTGATATTTTGTTTTGCTACTTTTCTTCTGCGATGAAAACGCCGCTGGCATTCGCCCTTGCGGTGACAGCGACATCCTGGGTCGCCTGGTCTATGGAGTCGAGCTACTCCCGATCCAGGTCAAAGCTGAAAAACACGCGGGGCCACCAGCAACGCCAGGACGGCACAACCTCGGCCCTCATCCTCTACCCAGGCACCCCCTCTGCCCCACACCACCCCGACGGCGCGCGGCAGGGCCAGCTGCAGCACCCGGAGCGGCACCACCCTCCCTTTTCTGAGGATACATCGCAGGAAGGGTCGTCCCACGCTGCCACCTCCTCCTCCTCCTCTTCCTCCGCTGGAGCTGAGCCGTCCGCCGCACGGGTCCTGGGGCACGGGAGTCCCTCCAGCCCGCCGCCGGCGCCGGTGCGTCCGGCTGACCCGACCCTTCCGGAGGCGACGCAGTTTGATGTCGAGCGGGCGATCGTTGCAGCGCATGCGAACCTCTCGCTCGCCGCGGCGCGTGGCCTGCAGGAGGCCCTGGCGATGGTGGAGGCAGCGCAGATGCCAGACCCCGATGGGTCTGGAGCCAAAGGGTGGTGCCGCCAGAATCAGGACATGTTCCCAGGGACTGCTGGGTATGGCGATCCGGAGAACATCACTTGGAGCTGGAATGCGGCGTCCGGCTGCACGCTGCAGCGCTTTACAGATGCGGAGGTGGCGGGGTGTCTGACCGGGAGGAAGATTATGGCCTTTGGCGATTCCCTCTCTGCCGGCATGTTCCAGGAGATTCACCCAACAAATGCGAATCTGGTGAAGATTGTGAAGCCCACATTTTTTGGCAAGAAGAACAGGCAGCACTGCGTCTATCTCCCGAAGAACCAAACCATCAACGTGCCTGTTGACAAGCCGTCCACAGGCGGGATGGAGTGGATTTGGTACACATCGCACAACAGTGCAAGGCAGAGCCCCCTGCTGGTGACTCCGTATAATATGGTTGCGGTGCAGACAGCGGACATCGTATTCCTCAACGGAGGGATGTGGGATATGGGGCGTGCCTTCTGCAGCGTGACAGCCTTCTACTACAACGCGGTTGCGACGATCGAGTCTGTGATCCGGAATATGAAGGCGGGCGCGCAGCTGATCATCTTCCCGATGCACTGGCTGCACCGCAACCACTGCCACTCCTTCTCCCGCAGCAAAAACCCGAGGCGGAAGAAGTGCTACATCTGCAACCACCCGACGAAGATCGCGATATTCAGAAAAGCGCTCCGCCTCGCCGCGGGCAGGTTTGGCTTAGGGACGATGGACACAAAACTCATGTCGCAGGACAGCTCCTACCACACGCTGGACGGAATCCACTTCGGCCAGGCTTACACGCGGCTGGAGTTTGACGTTTTCCTCAACCTCATCTGCAGACGCCCACGGATGGGGCTGACCCCACCTGTGCCCTGGTCGGTAGAGTCAGAGAGGCGTTTGCTCTTTGAGTGGGAAAGCGAGCCGAAGGCGCAGAATGGGTGCGGGGTGCCTGCATCCACGTCCTGCAGGGATCCGATGATGTGGAATTTCACGCGGGTGCCGCCGCCCGGCAGCAACGGCTCTGCGTTTGGCCCGGTGATGACAGTGCGGAGGGAGTATGTCGGGATCGAGTGATGATGGGGCAGTGTAGGCAGTGTAGGGGGGTGCCGTAGTGGAGGGGGTTTGCTGTTGTGCATACGGTGCGATCCAATATCCCGTTGGATTAGCATTTTTTTTTGCGTGAGCCAAAATAAAAAGAGGGATTGCCGGGTTTCCTTTGTTTTGTTTGTGCAACCTTTCCGGTCACCTGCCACGTTGGGGCGTGGAGTAGTTAGGTGAACAGAACATTGCTCCTACTGCAACCCTTGTCGTTCTGAACGCCTTCTGCGAGCACGGTCTGTGAGCACGGTGCTTTTGTCACTTTGACACAAAAATAAGGGACCAGCTTTTGGGCCCAGCATCGGATGTTGGGGACCTCGCCGTGCAAAGAGAGAATGATGGGGATGGGGGGTGTGTGAGGGAGTGGTCCTGCACAGCTAAAGCTTAATGATATTTCTATCGCCCCCACCCCCTGCCCCCTCCCCCTCCCACCCCCCCTCCCCCCTGTTGCTTTCCTCTAATCGCGCAAAAAAACCCATGCGTTCTTTGTCTTCTTCCTGACGGGGGGGGGGGGTGGGGAGGCTAGTGCTCGTGGGACTGCGGCAGCGGCGACGACGGCACCTGTGGGGCAGGGTGGGGCATTCACGGCCGGGCCAGACTACTCCGGGTGTTATGGTGGGCGGCGCAGCGGAGCGGCATCGTGGGGCCAATGGTGGCGGGGGTGGCGCTGCTCTGCGGCGACGTGGGAGCCAGTGTGGCATGGGTGGCGCAGGTGACGGGGCGAGCAGCCTGGGGGCTCATGGCAGAGGGCCGCCTCCGCGTCGCCCGCTTGCAGCTGGTGTGGATCGGGTGGACGCTCTGGTGCGGGGCGTGTGTGGAGGCGGAGGCAGGAGGCTGGGAGGGGCTGCAGGGGAGCGGCGCGGTGCTGCTGAGTGCGGGGTGGCTGGGTGCGCGGTGGGCGACCCTCCGCGCTCACATGGCGTGGTGGCCGAGTGGGGCGCAGGCCCTCTCCCTGACGCTGTGGATGCTTGTGGTGCTGGCGGGAGTGGCGGACCCGATGGGGCTGTTGCCTGCGTGGGGAGTGGAGGGCCTCGCCTGGGTGGATGTGGCAGCGGGCGCAGCAGGCGGGTGGGTGACGGGACTGTGCGGGGCCGCGGGTCCGTGGCTGCTCATGGCGTGTGCGCAGCTGAGCATCTGGTGGCTCTTTGAGCCGTACCCTCGGGAGGGCCGCCAGCCCAGACGCAGATGGCGGGCTCGCCGACCGAGCCGAGCGGTGTCGATGTGGTGGGTGGGAGGAGGGCGTCGCCTGGTACGGCGGGCGGCGCTCATGGGGGTGCGAGTGTTCGGGGGCGCCCGCCGGGGGGACGGGGTGCTTTGCCCAGGGCCGGGACCGGGAGTGGCGCACGTGCCCTCGGAGTGCTGGAAGCCAGACGGGCCACCGGAGGAGGCCCTCCCGGTCCTGCAGGCAGCTGGGGTACGAAGCTGTGTACCAGGGGACAACCTGGTCGTGGCAGACGGCGCGTTGCAGCGCTGGGCAGACGCGGGCGAGTGTGTGGTGGTGTGGGTGCAGGGCGGGGACCTCCCGGTGGTGTACGCAGCACCGACGTACCGGGCCAAGACGCGGGAGGCTCTCCGCCGGTACCCCAAGGTGGTGCTGGCGCCGTCGGAGACGGGGGTTGCCTGTGCGGTTGCGTCGGAAGCGCAGGCGACGAGGCTGATGGGCAAGGGGCGGCTGGTCTGGGATGCGAGCGGTGACGGAGCGGCTTGCGTAGCGCTGGCACCGGACGCGCTGAGCGGTGGGGGCGAGGGGCAGAGCATGCGGGCGGTGGACGCCATCCTGCCGGTCGGAGCATCCCGGGTCCCCAACGTGTCGCAGCACGACTGTGGGTACCTGGCGCTAGGGTACGAGCAGGAGGAGGTGCAGAGCGAGCGGGACGCGATCGCAACGCTGGCTGCGAGTCAGCCCAACCTCAAGGGCTTCTTCACGTCGCCGGAGGCATACGCGGAGTACCTATGCGGGGTGCGAGCGGAGAGGCACATGGACCACCTCACCCTGCACCTCGCGGCGCGTGAGGGGGACTTCCAGGTGCTGGTGGTGCAGCCGGGGCAGCCCACGCTCCTCATCGGGGCGGTCCCGAAGCCGCGCCCCAAAGCGCCGAGGGGACCGGGCAGGAAGGAGGGGGATCCGCTGCGGGTGGTGGCACTGGCGAGCACCCACTACGAGAAGGTCGTTGCGTCCGCTACGGCGCTAGCAGAGCTGAAGCGGGCTGCGAAGCGCACCACCCTGACTGCGCAGAACGCGGGAGAGCAGCCGGCCGAGGGAGGCGACGGGGTGGACATCTCGGGGAAGCTAGTCGAGGTCGCCACGTCGAAGTGCTGGTGTCCGGTCGACACGTGCTCCCGCTCGCTGGTGAGGGGCGGGTCGTCGATACAGCGCTCGTCCCTCACCAAACACATGAACAAGCATGTGGAAGAGGACGGTATCTCCCCCCGGGAGATGCAGCAGCTGCTGCGGCAGTCGGGCCTGCGCACGTGTGCGGTGTGCAGCACGGTGATGGCGCTGACGGACTCGAAGCGCAAGCAGGCGGAGGTGTGCCGGGCCTGCGAGCCGAAGGTGCAGGCCGAGGAGCTGGGGGAGCCGAGTGCGGCCCAGGGCCGCTACGAGGGCCTGCCGGAGTGCTCGCCATGGTGCCGCAGCTCGCGCTGCGGAAGGAGCGGATGGGCAAGGCGCGCAAGGCCCAGACGCTCCGCCAGCGGCGGCTGCTGATCGGGAGGCTGCGCCAGGGGGAGCACGCCCAGGTGTGGGCTGCGGAGGCGGGGAAGCGCAAGCCCGGGGGCGAGCCAGCACGGCCCCCGGCGGGGCAGGGGGACCCGACGGAGGAGCACCGGCGCTGGCAGGGGCGGGTGCAGAAGTTGACGGCGCAGGGCCGCACGTCGGCGGCGGTGAAGGCTCTGACACCGGATGCGGTCGCCCCCCAGTCGGACGAGACGCTGCAGCAGCTCCAGAAGAAACACCCGACGGGGAAGCCGGCGCAGTGCGGCAAGGTGGACCCAGCACTTTGTGAGGCGTTTACCCCGCTGGAAGTGCTGAAGGCGGTGAACGGGTTTCCCACGGGGTCCGCAGGGGGTTCCCTCGGGCTCAGGCCGGATCACCTGAAGGCGGCGGTGGCGCACCCGACTGCACGTGCCCTCCCGGCGCTCACGCATCTGGTGAACGGGTTGGCGCGGGGGGCGGCGCCGGACACGACACGGGCATGGCTGGCGGGGGCGAGCCTGACGGCGCTCCGCAAGGGGGACACGGATGTGCGGCCAATCGCGTGTGGCGAGTCGATCAGGCGCCTGGTGGCGAAGCTCATCGCGGCGAGGCATCGGGACGAGGCGAAGACGATTCTCCTTCGGGGTAAGCAGGTCGGGGTGGGTGTACGGCAGGGGGCGGAGGCGGCGACGGCGGTGGTCGCCAACTTCGCTGCGAGGAGCAAGGGCCAGGACGCGTGCATCCTCAAGATCGACTACACGAACGCGTTTAACGCGGTCGATCGCACAGCCTTCCTGAAGCAGGTTGAGGAGAAGTTCCCGGGGATGTTGCCGTGGGTGGCGTGGTGCTACACGCAACCCACGAACCTGCAGTTTGGGGATAAACGCCTGCAGTCAGCATGTGGTGTGCAGCAGGGGGACCCCCTGGGGCCGCTGCTCTTCTCCCTGGCGATCGCGCCCATAGCAGAGGAGGTGGCACAACTCCCGGGTGTCCAAGGGACAGTGTGGTTCCTCGATGACGGGGTGGTGATGGGCTCAGGGTACGCGGTGAGCCGAGCGTACGAGCACATCGTGCGGCGCAGCCGGGACATGGGGCTTACGGTCCGGGAGGACAAGTGTGAGCTGGTGGACATAGCGGGTCACTCCCTCGCGACATGGGAAGGGTGGGGCCTGAAGGTGAAGGAGAAGCCCAAGGGATCGCCACTTGAGGGCATCCGATGGATCCGGGAGAGCAACTTCGAGCTGCTCGGAGCCCCCATTGGTGACGCGGCATGGTGCGAGGAGTACATGCAGGCTCGGGTCAAGGTCTTCGTCAGGTCGCTGGACGCGCTGGACAAGCTGTCGGATTCGCAGACCGCCTTCGTCCTGCTGCGGGAGTGCCTGGGGTTTGCTCGTATGGTCTTCTTCATGCGGGCTATAGGGGCTACGGGGGCGACGAAGTATCTGGACAGGTACGACGCGCGGGTCCAGCGGAGCCTCGCACGGCTCCTGGGGTACGAGGATGAGTGTCTCCCCCAGGAGGCGGTGCTGCAGGCGTCGCTCCCGGTGCGGGTCGGCGGCCTCGGTGTCCGTAAGGCCGCGGACCACTGGCATGCGGCGGCGCTGGCGTCGAGTGCAGGGACTGCGGGGCTCTGCCGCAGGCTGGACCGCAACTTCGTCTGGGACGCGGAGGGCTGGCGGCGGACCGCGCTCTCGTACAACGAGATGGTGGCAGAGGGGTGGCAGGTGGACCCAGATGCACCCCCAGTCAGAGCCCCGGAGCAGCGCACCCTGTCCCTCGGCATCCTGGAGGCAGGGTACAACGCCCTGATGGAGGGTGCAGACGCTGCGACGCGCGCCAGGCTGAACTCGCAGCTGCTGAGGGGGTGTGGGGCATGGCTGACAGGGAGCCCAGGCCGCTGGGAGGCGATGCCCGCGCAAGCCTTCCAGGCGGTGCTACGGCTCCGGATGGGGCTGCCGCTGTTCGGATCGCTGGAGCGGTGTGGGTGCTGTGGGAGAGACGGGGTGCTGGATCCTCATGGGGAACACGCCGCGCTCTGCGAGAAGGGCGGGGGGGCGGTGCTGCGGCACGAGGCAGTGGCCGACGCGCTCCTGGGGATGGCCCGCAAGGTGGGACTGGGTGCGGAGCGGGAAACCGCTGGCTTGCTGCAGGACAGGAGGCGCCCAGGGGATGTCACTCTGCGCCAAGGGTTCATGGACGGCAGGGTCACTGCGATCGACGTCGCGGTGGTGAATCCTCTGGCGCCGTCGTACGTCCAGTTGGCGGCGCGGACGGTGGGCGGGGCCGCAGCGCGTCGGCAAGCGGACAAGGTCCGCAAGTACCGGGACGACGAGGCGGTGCGAGGAGGTCGGCTGGCCTTTGAGCCCTTTGTGATCGAACTGTTTGGAGGCTGGGGGCAGCGCGCGGCCTCCATCATGAACAGGTTGGTGGCGATCGGGGCGTCCAGGCTGGGCGTGGGTAGGGTGGGGCTGGCCCAGCAAGCAGCCCGGAGCATGGGCTGGGCGTTCCAGAAGGCGGTGGGGTTGTCCCTCCTGGCGTGTGGGGAGCTGTGCTCTCAGGCAGGGGGAACACGCAGGCAGGTGTGCCTGGAGGCGACCCCGGTGATCGACCCTGCGACGTACGTGCAGTTCGGGGACCTGATGCCGGGGGTGGTGATGGAGGAGGTGCCGCCAGATGACACAGGTGGGGAAGACGAGGACGGGAGCGAGGGGGAGTTTGGACCGGACCCCGAACCGCCAGCGGAGGAGCGCGCCTTCGACGTGAAGGTGGCGCAGTGGCGGAAGAGGTGCGACCCCCGGGGGGAGAAGACCGCAGCGCAGTGTCTGCAGGAGGGGTGTGCAGCCAGTCTCCCCGCCTGGTACCAGCTGCGGCAGCTGGGGGGCACAATGCCGACGGGGCAAGCAGTCGACGGGGTTGAGGCCGTCATCAGGGGTGGTGACGCGCCGTGTTCGCTGGAGCAGGCGCGGAGGCAGGCAGTCGGGTTGGTGCTGAACGCTCCGGAGCTGCGGCCAGAAGTGGCAGATCCTGCGGAATGGAGCTGCCGGATGCGGGCGCCGACACGCTTGCCAGATGGCAGTGTGCCACAGGAGGCATGGGCGGACATGGCGGTGCTGCGGGCGCTGGCAGTGGTGCTGCGTGTGGAGATCCTCGTCCTGCGGGACTACGGGGAGCCAGTGGTGTGCAGGCCGAGGCCGGAGGCGCAGGTGCGGACACGCTTCGCTTTGTGTGCGGACGGGCGGGGTTTTGTGCGGGTCGACGTGGAGGTGGACACATCGCAGCTGCCGGCGGGGCCAGAGGCGGCCGTTGCGGAGCCGATGGAGAGGGTGTTCGCCGGCCAGGCTGGGGCGATCTGCCACATTTGCAGGGAGAAGGTGGGGCCGCAGTCTCTCCACCTCCGGTGCCGTAAGTGCATGCAGGCGGCGTGCATGGCGTGTGGTGGGGAGGACCTGCCGTGCGCTTGTCCGAGGGGGCGTTTGCGGTTGGTGCAGGCGTCGGGGCGGCCCCGCGGGTGGGCGGCGGTGGTGAAAGAGGAGGTGTGCGAGGAGGCAGGGGAGCCGGGTGCGGCCCCGAAGAAGCGACGGGCGGGTGGGGCGGGAGCGACGGCAGCACCTTCACCGGCCGCGTCACCAGACGGGTGCACACCTCCTCCATCGGGCGCGCCGCCAGTGACCCCCGCCGGGGCGGTGCGGGGCACAGCAGCCGAGCAGCGAGAGCGGGAAGCGGACCGGTGGCAGCGCGTGCAGGAGCTGTCGGCCACGGAGCCTGTGGCGGCCTTCATCGCCCAGTGGCAGAGTGCCGCCCCCGCGGATGTGTCACAGTGTTTGGAAGTCGAGGACCTGGTGGGGTCCCTCCAGGGACAGGTGCGGTGGCGGGCGGAGTACACCGTGGGCGACTGCCTGTTTGACGCGGTGGTCGGTCAGCTGCCGGCCAGTCTGATTGTGACAGCGGCCGAGGCGCGGAGGCGAGCAGTGGAGGCGGTGGTGTCGCACGCCGGGCTGCGCGCGCTGGTGGAGGGGGCGCCGGAGGCGTGGGCTCGGCTGATGGGCCGCAGCGGGGCAGGGCCGGGGCTGCAGTCGTGGGCTGACGAGCTGGTCCTCGGGGGGCTCGCGAGGGCCCTCTGCATCAACATCCTGGCGTTCAGGAAGCAGGGCCAGGGGGTCAGAGTGTGGCGCGCAGCGAGGCGGGCGGCAGGGATGGCGGCGGTGGCGTTTGTGGGTGAGTCGGGACAGGCAGACGGCACAGCGGTGGGCCACTTTGTGCCCGTGATCCTGCCCGAGCCGCTGCAGCAGTGGGCGCTGGAGGTGGACGCGTGCCCAGTGGGGCAGGATATCCGCGTCCGGGGGTGTGAAGCTGCGCGGCTGATGAGCCTCCAGGTCGGTTGGCAGACGAGCTGCGGGGCGTGCACCACGCCGGTGAGCGTTCGCGGGTGCTGGGGATGCAGCGAGTGCGGGGTGGCAGTGTGCCTCACGTGCCGCGACAAGTCCCCGGCGACATACAGGTGGTGCGGTGAAGCACACCTCGACAACCCGTCTTCTTCGACATCCCACCCCCTCCCTTCACCCCATAACACCCACCCTCCGACGGCATCTCAGACTACATCATCCCAACCTACTACATCCCACCCTACATCTCAGACTACATCATCCCAACCTACTACATCCCACCCTACATCATCCCACTCTACTTCTTCTCAACCTACTCCATCCCAACCCACTCCATCCCGGCACTTGCCGGCCCTTCCACACTCCTCACCATCCCCTTCGGCAGCTCCCGTGGGGGGCACCCCGTCGAGTGCGGCGGCGGCGGCGGCGGCAGCAGCGGCGACACCTCTGGGGGAAGGCTCCAACAACGGACCCACAGCCATCCCTCGGCAGGCAGCAGCGGCAGCGACAGCGGCGGCAGCGGCAGCAGCATCGACGATGGAGCTCCCTCGAGGGGCGGACGGCGGCATCGCCTTCGACGACGAGTTGTCGGAGGGGGTGGACGGCATGAGCGACGAGGGCACGGTCACGTCAACGGGAGGCACCCAAAACACAAACACAGCCACCCAAGTGTCAGTGATCCTGATCTCAGCAGCTCGCGCGGGTATGGGGAAGTGGGCAGGGAGTCGGTCTGACGGGCCAGCAGAGGTGGACGGCAGGATGGTGTTTCCTTCGGCAGCGAAGGCGGCGGCGGAGGGAGCGAAGGAGGCGGCGTGGGTCCCTCGGACGGCAGAAGGCTGGTTCGAGCTCTTCGGCCAGCACGGGCGCTCAGAGTTGGAGGTCGAGACGGCACACGCTGTCTACAAGCAGTGGGTGGCGGATCGACGGTCGGTTGATGCCGACTTCAACTCGAGGCGGGAAGGGGCGAGTGCGGCACGGGTGGAGGAGTTCTTCGCGTGCAAGCGCGTGAACAGCCGGGTGGACAAGAGACGGACGCGTGAGCGGCACCCGGAGGAGGCGGCGCGACCGCGGGGCGGCCGTGGCGGGGGAGGGGTGGCGGACCCCCGGGACAGGAGGGGCGACGGCCAGGGTGGAGGGAGGCAGGGTCGCGACAGGTGGGCAGCCGGGAGAGGCGGCGGCAGGGGTGGCGGCGACCGTAGGGACCGTGGCGGCGGGCAGGAGAGGCAGGCTGCGGTGATCGGAGTAGGGGGCCAGGGGCCCCGTCGGCGGAGGTGAAGCGTTCATGCAGGGAGAGGACGGTGCACGTAGGGTGCAACCTCCTCCCCCCCCCCTTCCCCCTCCTCCCCTCTTCGGTAGAGTCGTGTGTATAGTCCGTCTAGGGTGGGTGGTTGGGACCCCCGCGTCCGTTCCCCTCGCGCCTAGGCCCCCAAGCATCATCACCGATTCCAGTGTGTATAGTTTGACCTTCGAGCCGTGGGTCCGGAAAGTCCATTCGGTCCCACGGCGCCTAAACAAACAAATCTGATCGTCCCCCCCCCCGCCCCTCCCCCTTAATAGAGTCTTGCACAGTGTGAATAGTCTTGCCCTTTGGGGGGGTCGGTGGTGTCCGAAAAAGTTCGCCACAAACTCGGAGTGGCACCAGCAGAACGTGTGTGAGAGCCACGGCACCACGGACCCCTGTAAATTCGCTCCCTGATTCCACCATTCCCCTCGATTCCGCCCCTCCTCTGCAGTTCCCTCCCCCAGTTCGAGTGGTTTGGAGGGATGGCCCGCTCGGTCCCGCAAACCGCTCGACAGGGACTGTTTCAACCCTGTTTTTTGCGCGTTCTGGGCCCTGGACTTTTCGAACGGTCGCCATTTGGGGAGAGACTGTAGAAGAGGTCTGGCCCTTGTTGTTCGAACTTGCCAAGTACACGGCCCTCTAGCCTCTAGCCTCTGCCACACGTGGCCAACAGCAACTGTGTCGTTGGCTTCCGCCCTGCATGTCATCTCGACAAGCAGCAGACACCCCAAGAGCAGAGGTGGAGAGTAGCAGTCCCCCGGTTCGCCCCCGGGTACCAAAAGCGCCCTATCACTTCACAGCTACAACCGCTCTGATGAATTTCCTTTTGTTTGTTGCGTTGACGCTTCTACACACAAAACCCTGAACTGATCACACCCTGAGCCTGATGAAGGGTGGGGTTAGTGTATAGAGCACGTTTGGTTGCAGCTGTGGTGGGGCGCTTTCCGCTCACACGAGTGTGCTTAAAAAAAAAGGGGTGGGGAGGGGTGTGAGGAGAAGTGCTGTGCGGCTGTCAAAAGTAACTCAGCTCACCCCCCCCCCCCTTCCCTCCCCGTATTGCCCTCTGCTGATTTGCGGTAACTGGGGTCGCCACGGCAGACCCTGTCACCCCCACCCCACACCACCACCCACATGCCTCCTCCCGACCACCACCACCACCACCACCACCACCACCACCACCACCACCACCACCACCACCACCACCACCACCACCATCTGAGTTTACGTTGGGAATTTGCAGCGGAGAGAGAGGCAGAGCACACTCACACAACACCACCTTCATCAGGTTTTATACCCTGGGTGGTTGTTGCATCTTTGTTTTACCACCGGTCGCTTCTCTACCTCATTTACCACATACACAATGCCCTCCGTGTCCGTTGACCTGACCGGCGCCCACGCCGCGCCCGACTTCGCCGCGTTGGCCACGGTCCTGCAGGGACTGGACCAGACGGGCCGGGCGCAGCTCCAGCCCCCCAAGTGCATCGCCCAGGTGCACGACCTCGACTCCCGGGTCACGTCGGCCTTGGCCAAGCCGACTTGGGTGAGGTTGGAGTCGCTGCTGGCCACAGCCCTTCTGCTGCAGAAGGCTTGGCAGGGCGATGAGGGGGACGGGCACGCCGGGTGGTCGACGATCGGGGTCGCCTGCCCCATCGAGCACGGGCTGTGCTTGATCGTGGGGGGGGAGCATGACTTGTGGGAGGGGCTCACGAAGTTCCGCGCCCTCCTCACCCTCCATGTCGCAGGTGCGGCACTGGGGGATGAAGGGTTCGCGCGACTTCGAAACCCCACCAAGCAGGCCTCCCCCTCGCGCGCGGTGGCGGCCTCGCAGCAGGCCGTGGCAGCCACCGCACACGCCTCGTCGGCGGCGGCGGAGGCGGCGGCGCTGCGGCAGGGGATGGAGGAGCTCCGCCGCCAGACGGACGCCCACATGGCGACGATGCGGCGCCAGTGGGAGGGGCAGCAAGCGGAGCTGGCGGCGTTACGGTCCGCGCAGGGGGCGCCGCCTCAGCTTCAGGCTCCGGGCCCGGAGCCCCCTGCTCGCCCGGTGGTGTCTACGCGGGTGCCTTCCCCGGCCGACGCTACCAGTGTCACGGAGTGGATTCCCCTTATCCGCACGGGGTCCGGCGAGAGCCTGTGGCGCGACCTCGCCCTCCGCTACACGGCGGGCACGTCGCACCTGGGGGGCGGCGACCAGCTGGGGGACGTATTCTCACAGCTGAAGGCGTGGGTGGAGACGGCGACGGACATCCCCCAGACGCTCGCATCCGCCCCCTTCGTCGCCCTCGGCGATAGCCTCCTCACCTCACTCCGCGTGCAGCACCTGTACGTCGTGGAGGGTCTCCCGCGACGGGACGTCCTCAACCAGATGCAGGCAGCCGCCGAGGACCCGCTGATGAAGGCGGCAGCCAAGGTGAAGGAGGCCCGCGCCCGCGGGGGGCCTCGGGGGCGTGGACGCGGGGCCGCTCCCCTGGCTCCCCAGACGGGGCGGGGCGGCCCCTGGAACCAGGGCTACCGGCAGGCTGCGGCGCGGCCGGGAAACGGCGGGGCCGGGGCCCGGGTCTGACTCCCCGCCTCGGCTTCCACACAGTCGCCACCCTACATCACAACCTCCCCACTCACCTCCCCCGCAAAACTCGTGTCCGAGTCGTCGGGGCTGACGCCTATTTCTCTGTTCGGTCGCGCCGTACTGCGCATGATGGTAGACAGAGAGGTGGTGTCGCGCGGGCGGAACGGGGAGGATGGGGTGTCAGCGGGGGAGGCTACGCTGCGCTTGGACGGCCTCGTTCACGGCGTCTGGGCCTCATCGACCCTCGCGCAACGACAGCAGCTGTGGCATCGCCTGTCCCGGTGGGTGGCCGAGCAGCAGATGCCTCTCGACGCGGAGGCCGCCATGCTGTTTGTCGTGGCGACGGGGGTTTCACCGCAGGGGATGCTAGCATACGCCAAGAGCATCGCCGGGACGTTTCGCCGACTCGGCGCCCCAGCGGACCCTCTGCTCAACCTCGCGTCGGCCCTGCGCGCAAACGGGGCCGCCATCCCCGTGACGCAGGCCGTTCCCATGCCGCGCCTGACCCTCCTGCGATGGGCAGAACAGCAGCCGGACCGACTGCATCTCGCCGCTCTCCTCGCGTGGAAGACGGCGTCACGGTGGGGGGAGGTGTGCAAGTTGGCGTCGTGTCAGTTCCTCGAGGTCAGCGACGTGGAGGTCGCCATCGATTGGGGCGAGTTGCCGAAGGGGCGCCGGTCGAACCCGTTCGTCCCGTCACGGTGGGTGGTGATCACCGGGGATTGGACCTCCCAGATCGCGGGCCTGCTGCGGGCGATCGGGCCGTTCGAGACCCTGACGGAAGTGGGTACGGACGCCGTCGCCGCGCTGTGGAAGCGCCTGCCGGAGATGGCGCCCTTCACGGGCCACAGCGTGAAGAGAGGAGCGGTGACGCACCTGTTCTCGCTGAAGGCGGCGGGCCTGCCTCTCGACGAGACGCTGATCGGCAGGGTGACGAAGCACGCGTCGGCTGCCGAGACGATGTCTTCGACCACCCTGCGGTACGGCGGGTCGCCCCTGGCGATGGCGAGAGCTTTGCGGACTTCGGAGGTGACGGTGCACCTGTGAGGATGCACAGTGTGCTGCGGCGGGCGCACACGACGCGGCTCCCTGCGACTGCGGAGGAGAGGTCTGCGCGACTGCACGTGGCGGCGATACCGCCTATGGACGTCGACGCCGTGATGGAGAGGATGACGGGGGCAGCCCGTGAGCGGTTCCTGCGGACCTGGCAGCGGACGTTCTGCCCGGTGGGGCTCACCGACGTCGTGGAACCGCCCCGCCCTTCCTCCTTCGAGCGTCGCCACGCGGAGAAGCTGGTGGAGTGCGCAGTGGCTGACCGGGCTGAGGGCCCAGGGGTGGGCATCAACGTCCCATTTGTGGTGGTGGAGGCGAAGCCCGACGGACTCCGGCTGAGGTTCATCCTGTGGACCAAAGAGGCCAACTCTGCCCTGGACCTCGATGGGTACAAGGCGGCGGTCCCGATTGGACACGTGTCCCGCTACCTCCACCTGGTTAACGGGGAGTGCGGGACCACTCGGGACCTGCGCACCGGGTTCTACCAGGTGGAGGTACCCCGCGAGGCCCGCAGGTTTTTTCGTTTCCGGGATGACACCGGGGCCTGGTACGAGCTCCGGCGCCTCCCGATGGGTCATTGCTGCGCGCCGGAGCTGATGCACGCTCTGACGGCGACGATCGCGGGGGACCCCCAGTTTGCCGCCGCGCCATTTGCAGCAAGGGGGGTGAATGTTAGTTGTTGGATCGACAACATTCTGCTGTCGGGGCCGACCGCCATGGTGGAGAAGGAGACCGTCCGGCTGGATTTGGCGGCGGCGGCTTGTGGTGTTGCGTGGAAGGCTGCCGACAGCCTCGACGCCGCAACCGCCTACACCTTCATCGGGGTCCACTTCGACCACCGATCCCACAAGGTGAAGGTGTCCGCCAGGCTGCTGGAGAAGATCCGGCTGACGGACCTGCGAGCGGCAACAGCCGGGGAGCTGGAGAGCCTCGCAGGGCGGCTTCTGCACGCCAGCGCGATCGCCGGGATATCCCCGGGAGAATACTGGTGGGCGCTGAAATTCCTCAGGCGCATCACCAACTCCCTCAACTCCGGGGTTAGGTCTGTGCAGGAGCGGGTCGCGGTCCCTCCGTCGGTGCAATCGGAGTTGGCGGGCTGGTTTCGGGATGTGGGGCGGGAACGTGGTATCCCCAAGGGTGGCGGGGAAGTGGGATGTACCGTGTTTGTTGATGCTTCTCTGGAGGGTTGGGGAGGGGTAATTGTCAACACGGCTTCATCCGAAGTGACGATTCTGGGTGAATCTTGGCCCCAGTTTATGCGCTCGTGGCATATCAACGTGCTCGAAGCGATGGCGTTGCGTAACACGCTCTCGGGTGTTGTGTCTCTTCCTGTTTTTCGGAATGCCACGGTGCGCATTTTGGTCGACAACACGTCGGTCAGGGGGGTAGCTCGCAAGCGACACTGTGCAAGGTCGCAACCGCTTAACGATGCGGTGATCAGGGCTTTGAGCCTCCTGGAAAGAATGAAGTGCGTTTTTTCCATTGAATGGGTCAGTACTAAACTGAACCCGGCCGATTTGCCCTCACGGTTTTCCCCACGTGATTTTTCTTCTCCCCAGAAACGGGGTGAAGTGATACGCGCGGTGGGGCACTTCTTCACGAGCGAAGGGGTTGGTGGTTTGGCCTGTCCAGCTCGGTAACCTGGAAGTTGGGCGGGTCCCAAACCCCGACGCACGTAACAGTTAGTTCGGAAGACTCTTCCCCCTCCCCCACCTCTCTGCCAATTAAGTGAATCGGAGCAACAACAAATTCTCTGAGTTTACGTTGGGAATTTGCAGCGGAGAGAGAGGCAGAGCACACTCACACAACACCACCTTCATCAGGTTTTATACCCTGGGTGGTTGTTGCATCTTTGTTTTCCCTCCCACCCCTTCCCAGGCGTGCCTTATGTCAGGTGCCTTTGGGCGTGGTGGGTTGTACCCTTTGGTGTTAACCCTTATTTATTTCTGCTCTTGAGGAGCTTTCTTGCTGTGGTGGAGCATTCCCACCCTCCTACCCTCCTTTGGCCTGTCCAGCTCGGTAACCTGGAAGTTGGGCGGGTCCCAAACCCCGACGCACGTAACAGTTAGTTCGGAAGACTCTTCCCCCTCCCCCACCTCTCTGCCAATTAAGTGAATCGGAGCAACAACAAATTCCCACCACCACCACCACCACCACCACCACCACCACCACCACCACCACCACCACCACCACCGCCACGAGTGGGTGTGGAAGCGTCAACGCATCAAACGAAGTATCAACAGTAGAGAAAGAGCGGCAGAGTTGAAGTGACACTTTCAGCCGGATCTTGCGCACCCCCCCCACCCGCACCACCTCATCAGACTGGGGGGTGGTGTGCACAAAGTGGGAGGGGATCTGCGTTCCAACAAAACAACCTTCGCCACGCACCTTCTCGTTTTTGCTGTCACTTCACGACCCGGCGGGGTCACAGGTAGTTCTTTGCAGCTGCGCACAGCAGGGCCACATCGGGGCGCGTTGTCGGTGTGTGTGCTTGTATCTGAGAAACGACGAAAATGAATGGGGCAGGTGGGGTAGTGGGGTGTTCGGTTCAAATTAGTTCAAAATTAACCCGTCGCGCCAGGAGGTGTGGGGCTGGCGAATTAGACACCGGCCTCTCCAGGTCTGGGCAAGATTGAAAGGGGCTCCGCCTCGCGGTGAAGTGGCGGTGTGCCACACAGGCCTCAACCCTGTCCCTACACTGAGGATGCCCGGCAGTACGTTAGGATGTGCAGTAGCATGCCAAGCCCCCTCTCTCCCCCCTTCCCCCTCCCCATTCACAACCTGTATGAGGAGTGAACGGGATAGAAGATACATCTCTCTGTCTGCCAGGCGCATCTGGAAGTGCAAAGGACGGACGCCTGCAAACACGTGTAGGCACCGTATCATCGCGTCTATGGGTGTGTGAAATTATCCCGCGGCACACACGTCAGGCAAGGCTTGCCAAGTCGTATCAGCGTGATCCACACCACCACCACCACCCCCTTTCCTAAGCAGGGTACCCACACCCACTCCCCACCCCCTCCCCCACACAATGCCTGCCAAGGCCAAGTTCCAGGGCTTCACCAAGCGGGACATGATTGTCCCCGGTGAAGACCTCCTCGCCAACATTGCCCCACCCACCGACGCCGACGCCTCAGACGCACCCCCCCGGGAGCCTGTGAGCATCTTCCAGGAAACGGGCGGGGCCATCGAAGACCTGCCCATCAACGGGCGGCTGAAGGAGGGGCTTGCGCTGCAGGGGTTTAGCAAGCTGACTCGGGTGCAGCACGCCGCCTTCCAGCCGATTCTGGGGGAGGACAGCCGGGATGTGCTGATCAAGAGCTCCACGGGGAGTGGGAAGACAATCGCTTATCTACTCCCGCTGCTGGAGAGGATTCTCAACTACACGGCGGCGAACCGGATCGGGAGGGACCACGGCACAATCGGCATGATTCTCGTCCCAACCCGTGAGCTCGCAGAGCAGTGCTATGCCGTGCTTCAGAAGACCCTCCGCAAAACCCCCTTCATCGTGTCGGGCTGCATCACCGGAGGCGAGCAGCGCAGCAAGGAGAAGGCGCGCCTCCGGCAGGGTGTCCACTTCCTCGTCGCCACGGTGGGGAGGCTGCTGGACCACCTCCGCACCACGCAGTCCTTCAAGCTCACCAACCTGAAATACATGATTTTCGACGAGGCTGACCGGCTCCTCGACATGGGCTACGAGGATGACATCCGGACCATCAAGCAGATGCTGTCCAACTGGGGGATCCACCCGGAGAAGAGCATCCTCGTCTCCGCAACGCTCGGGGAGGGCATCAAGCGTCTGTCACACTACGTGCTGCGCGACCCGCACATGATTGGCGAGGGGCTCGACTCTGCAGAGAAGGCCGCACAGGGGCAGGACGCGGAGGCGGGTGGCGAGGCGCCGGAGACCACCCCCGTGGAAGGGGAGGCGGCAGGGGCGGCAGCAGGTCGCGGGAATAAGAAGCTGGAGGGTGACATGTCGCTCCTGGATGACACGAATCTGGAGGTGCCCCCGACGCTGACGCAGCTCTATGTCGCGGTTCCGACGAAGCTGCGCCTGGTGTGCCTGGTGTCGCTGCTGAGGTGGAAGCTTGCGGAGTCGACCGTGCCCCATGTTATCGCGGAGACTGCGACGTACAAAGGTGTGCGTGACAACGTCGCCTATGTGAAAGATGTCGGCGCGAAGAGGAAGCGTGACGGAGGGGGTGTGACGGAGGCGGCTGCGGCTGCGGCGGCCGACCCTTCTGCGGTGGGGATTAAGATCATCGTGTTTGTTAACAGTGCTGACACCGTGGAGTTTCTCTACAGGCTGGTGTCGTCGCTGAAGATCCGGAGTGCCGACAGGCATGCGTTCCGGAAGGACAGGGATCTCAGCAAGCAGGACATCGCGGAGAGGCGGAAGGAGGCGAAGAAGCGGAAGGGGGAGCAGAAGAAGAAGGAGCGTGAGGCGAACGCGCATCTCGACTGGGATGACGAGGATGGGTTTGTCAACTTCGAATCCGGCGACGAGGAGGAGGGCGGTCGTGTGGGCGGCGGGTTCGGCGGGGTGAACTTCGGCGATGATTACGAGGAGGGGGCGAACATCAACAACGACGAGAGGGGGTGGGAAGCCTTCATCAGCACCAACCTGTTCAAGCTGCACGGCAGCATGTCGCAGATCGACCGTGTCAGTATCTTTGAGTCGTTCCGCCGCTGTGCTAACGGTATCCTGTTTGCGACGGATGTTGCGGCGCGTGGTCTTGACTTGCCGGGTGTCCGCTATGTGATCCAGTACGACCCTGCGCTGGACATCAAGAGCTACACCCACCGCATCGGGCGTACTGCGCGTGCCGGGAGGCCTGGTGATTCGATCCTGTTTGTGCAGCCGCCTGCGGAGATGGAGTATGTGAAGCATCTCGTGGACCATGCGAAGTGGGTGATCAAGCCGATGACGACTGAGCTGATCCTGTTCCACCTGTCGAAGGTGTTCAAGGGGACCCACCTTCTGGAGTGCTCCAGCGAGCTCCACCAGTACTGCGAGAAGGCGACGACGGAGGATCCTGAGCTCCGCCGCCTCTCTGGCATCGCGTTTCAGGCTTACACGCGGGCCTACAGTGCGTACCCCAAGGAGGTGGTGCATATCTTCAACCTCAAGAACCTGGTATGCAGACAATACAATCGCCCGCCGCATTCACCACATGCAGTTATTGTTCCGAGCCGAACACTCCCACACACACCCTTTCTCTCTCTCTCCTGCCACCTCTTCCCCACTCCACCACCACCCCCCTTCAGCATCTTGGGCATGTTGCGAAGTCGTTCGCGATCATGAGGAACCCGACCAACCTGCGCGACCTGACACGCGAGTCGCAGCACGCAACCTACGAGCCTACCCTCGTCAGGAAGGCGAAGGATGCCGAACGCTTCCGCGACGGGGGCGACGGGATGACACGGAACGAGGCTGCAGCGGCAGCAGCAAAGAAGGCCTTCCGCAAGCCAAAGGCCACATCGCGTGTCGGGCAGTTCGACGAGTTTGCCTCGGGTGACTTCATGCCTGCTCCGGTATGCAAAGCAGTGGTGTCTGGGCCTTGTTGCGATTTGATGATATTTCGGCCCCCCCCCCCCCCTCCCCTCTTCGCATTCTTCATCCTCTTCGTCCCTGGCTTCCCTCGCAACCGCTACAGCTGCCCTGTTTTATGATAATGCGTTTAGGTCAAGTGCACACGCCAACACCACCACCCAATGCAGGCATCCTCGAAGAAACCGCGCCGCAAGTGATCATATCGCAGGTCAGAGCACAGACGGCGGCCTCTGCAAGAAGGCGTCCCATCTCCCCCCCCTCTCTCTCTCTTGCGCTGTTCCCACACAATGTGCCCTCCCGACAGCCACACCCATTCCCGCAAATACAAATATATCACGCAGCTAGCCCCCGGGTGTGTGGGACGGTGTGTTCTTTTCGGCGATCGAAGCTACGAACGAAATGAAACCTCAAAGAAAACACGAAGCGGGAAAAACTGTGAGCGCAGCTATCAACCGGCCGATATGTGCACCGCGCAGTCAGCGGGTGTTGGGTTTTCGGGAAGCCTGAACCGAACGAGAAAGGTGGGGTGGTGGGGGTGGGGGGGTGGGTGGGACGCGACTGTTACATATCGGCCACTGCCATCATTATGGGGATCACATGAGTAGTTTGTCGGTCATCCCGCCTTGCGTGGTGACATTACGTATTTGTGTTTTTTTTGGCCAAAACAGGAAGGAGGGGTCGGGTAGGGGTCGGAGAAGGAGGGGTGCTTCCAGCTGAGCTCAGCGTGTGCCCGTCCCTCAACGAGACGGCGCCTGTGTGTAGCAGTGGGGGCGTATCACTCCCAGAGAGTTGCCATTTCCTGCGGCGTGACGATACGCAGAGGCCTGATGTGCATCACGAGTTGGGTTGGGCTGTCCGCAGCCCTGTCCTCTAAATCCCCCTTATCCCCCTTGTGCCCTGCTGCCTTTATGTGTCGGGTGCACGCCACCACCACCACCCCCCCCGTCACGCGACAACGGCAGGCACACTTTGCCACATTCCTGGGGGTCGCGGTTCGCATATCACACACAGAGTCTGCCTGAGTCGTCACAATGACACCGGTGGTCGCCCTCATGGCGCTGTGCGCAGGGGCGCTGGCGCAGTGTTCTGTGGATACCAGTGCGGAGTGCCTGAACACGCTCGCAACTGTCACCGCCTTGTGGGGCATCGATGTGTCCCCAGATGGCGCGAGGGTTGCGGCCGCAACGGTGGCAACACCTGGGCTGAAGGTGTACAACATCGCTGACGGGTCAGAGGTGTCGGTCCCATCGTACACCTCGGTGTACGCCGCAGATATGTCGCCAGACAACGGGTTCGTTGCAGTTGCGGCGCCTGCACAGGGTGCGGCCGTGGTGAACCTTGCGACAGGGGCGGAGGTGTGGCGTGACTTGTCGAAGGGATCTGCGTTTGCTGTCTCCTATTCGCCGGACGGGACACGCCTCGTGTCTGGTGCCGATGGCGCTGTTCACGTGCGGAATGCTGCCGATGGATCGGTGCTGCTGACTCCGACGTCTGGAAACACTGAAAGTATTGTCTCCCTTGCGCACTCCGTGGACGGGACCAAAATTATCGGCGGGGGTGACAGTGGCGGTGTGTTTGTGTGGGATGCCAGCTCTGGGTCGACGCTTCTGACGAAGGGGCATCACAGCGCGTATGTTGGCAACCTCGCTGTGTCGCCGAATGGTGCTTACGTGGCTTCTGCGTCTTTCGATAACACTGCTGTGATCTACGATGCAACGGACAGCGATTACACCAAGCTGCACACCCTCACACTGAGCTCGCCAAAGAGTGTGCGCGACGTTACCTTCTCGCCAGACTCCTCCATAGTCGTCCTTGCATGCGAAGGGAGCGTCCTTGCCTTCTTCAATGTGCAATCCGGTGCCTTCCTGTACGAGTACCGGACAGACAGTTTCAGCACCGTTGGGGTGGATTGGCCCAACTCAGGTGACCGTATCGTGTCTGCTGGGTTCACCACTGGTACCGTCGTGCTGTGGGATGACACACCCGCGACGCTTGCACCTACACCGGCGCCAGCGACCGCACAGCCCACAACGGCACCCGCTACTGCTCAGCCGACCTCGGCGCCCGCAACTGCACAGCCTACAGCAGCACCTGCCACTGCCCAACCTACAGCGGCGCCTGCGACACCGGCGCCCGCGACAACGGCACCTGCAACAGCCGCACCCGCGACATCGGCACCTGCGACACCGGCACCTGCGACAACAGCACCCACAACAACAGCGCCCGCGACCGCTCAGCCGACATCGGCGCCTGCGACAGCAGCACCCGCGACACCGGCACCTGCGACGGCAGCACCCGCAACAACGGCACCTGCTACCGCACAGCCGACAACTGCACCTGCCACTTCCCAGCCGACAACGGCGCCCGCGACTGCTCAGCCGACATCGGCACCTGCAACAACAGCACCGGCGACAACGGCCCCCGCGACCGCACAGCCCACGACAGCACCTGCCACTGCACAGCCTACAACTGCACCTGCCACGGCACAACCGACAGCGGCGCCTGCGACGCCAGCACCTGTGACAACGGCACCTGCAACAACGGCACCCGCGACACCGGCACCTGCGACAACGGCGCCCGCGACCGCACAGCCTACGACAGCACCTGCCACGGCACAGCCGACATCGGCGCCCGCAACTGCTCAACCTACAGCGGCGCCTGCGACAGCAGCACCCGTGACAACAGCACCTGCCACAGCAGCGCCTGCGACGACGGCACCTGAAACCACAGCTCCCATGACACCGGCCCCCGCGACCGCACAGCCCACAACAGCACCCGCTACTGCGCAGCCGACAACGGCGCCCGCGACTGCCCAGCCGACAACAGCACCTGCCACGGCACAGCCGACATCGGCACCCGCCACTGCCCAACCTACAGCGGCGCCTGCGACGTCAGCACCTGCAACAACGGCACCCGCGACACCGGCACCTGCGACAACAGCACCGGCGACAACGACTCCTGCGACCGCACAGCCCACAACAGCACCTGCTACTGCTCAGCCGACAACGGCGCCCGCGACTGCTCAGCCGACATCGGCGCCTGCCACGTCACAGCCGACACCGGCACCCGCCACTGCCCAACCTACAGCGGCGCCTGCGACAGCAGCGCCCGTGACAACAGCACCTGCAACAACGGCACCCGCAACACCGGCACCTGCGACAACGGCACCGGCAACGACGGCTCCTGCGACCGCACAGCCCACAACATCACCTGCTACTGCTCAGCCGACATCGGCGCCTGCGACAGCAGTACCCGTGACAACGGCACCTGCCACAACGGCGCCTGCGACGACGGCACCTGCAACAACAGCGCCTGCGACCGCTCAGCCGACAACAGCACCTGCAACTGCCCAGCCGACATCGGCACCCGCGACTGCTGAACCTACATCAGCACCTGCCACTGCTCAACCTACAGTGTCGCCCGCGACAACGGCACCTGCGACACCAGCACCCGCAACAACGGCGCCTGCGACCGCCCAACCTACAACGGCACCCGCGACTGCTCAGCCGACAGCAGCACCTGCCACTGCCCAGCCGACAACAGCGCCTGCAACAACGGCACCTGCGACTGCTCAGCCGACAGCAGCACCTGCCACTGCCCAGCCTGCGACAACGGCACCTGCGACAGCAGCACCTGCGACTGCGCAGCCGACAACGGCGCCCGCGACTGCTCAGCCTACAGCGGCACCTGCCACTGCCCAGCCGACAACAGCGCCTGCAACAACGGCACCTGCGACAACAGCACCCGCAACAACGGCGCCTGCGACCGCCCAACCTACAACGGCACCTGCGACTGCCCAGCCAACATCGGCGCCCGCGACTGCTCAGCCGACAGCAGCACCTGCCACTGCCCAGCCCACAACAGCGCCCGCGACAACGGCACCTGCGACAGCAGCGCCGGCGACAACGGCGCCCGCGACCGCACAGCCGACAGCAGCACCTGCCACGGCACAGCCGACACCGGCGCCCGCCACTGCCCAACCTACAGCGGCGCCTGCGACGTCAGCACCCGCGACAACAGCACCGGCGACAACGGCTCCCGCAACCGCACAGCCTGCGACAGCACCTGCCACTGCCCAGCCAACCACGGCGCCCGCAACCGCTGGGCCAACTCCGGTGCCCGAGGCTGAGGTGACGGCGACACTCACGCCGACACTGCTCCCTGACACCGCACCACCTCTCGCAGCGTCTCCTGCGGATTCGGAATCGTCGGGGGACACCGTGCCCCCTGCCGCGCTTGCCGCCATCATTGTCGTCAGCTCTGTCGGCCTGCTGGTTGCGGTGCTGGCCTGGTTTGCTGTGCGCGGCGCGGCGCCGAAGCCACCCGCTGCCACAAACAACGACCCCTTCGAGGCCACCAACGCGCCTTACGGCACCAATGTGGAGGCTGCGAAGCCCAACAACGAGTCTTTCGAACTGTGATGCAACCCACCTCCCAGCCCCTCTGGCTTTCAACAGTGCCCCCCTTTCCATACTACGTGCGTGAGGGCCAGCGCCCTGCAAGACAATACCTGCCTCCACACCACACGGCCTGCCTCTGAGCGCGCATCCTTCCCGCCATTCGCTTCTTTGTGCCGTGCCCCGCTTGGCCCTCGAAATATATACCGTATACGTAAATATTATGGAACGTAAATATTATGGAACGGGCCCATTTTTGGCCGGTCCGTTCCATAATATTTACGTTCCAAAATATTTACAGGGCCAGTTGGGGACTCGGTGGTGAGGACGGCTTGCGTCAGGAATCGCGCGAAAAGTGCACGAGTAGGTCCCGTCAGGGACTCTGTATGCCGTCCGATCCCCTGGTCCAAGTCCCCGAGTCGCAGAAAGCCCTGTAAATATTATGGAACGAAAAAAATCTGGAACGCCAACCCACCAGCGTTCCAAAATATTTACGTTCCATAATATTTACGTTCCATAATATTTACGTTCCAAAATATTTACGTATACGGTATCTACGTCGAGCCATCTTGCGGGGACAGCTCAAACGCACCTCTGCACGCTGCAGCTCTGTGCCCAGACGACGGCAGCCTTGCGGGTTTGCCGACGCGTGACGAAGCACAGGGGTTAACCTGACCGGCACTGCCTTGCCTGGCCTGCTGAGGCAGAGGCTGTGCGACAACCAACGCCTGCCATTCAGAAGGAGAGTGGAAGCGGCGGCTCGGAGGCTGCTGTGCGGCTGCGCGTCGTGTGTGTTGCAGGCTGACCGCTTATTGTAGGAGGGAATGTGGCAGGGTGCCCTCCCGCAACCATGCGGCTGCCACACTCTGTCTGGCGCGCTGCCTTGGTGTTGCGCGAGCAAAACGCTCATCACGAAAAGAGCAAGGTTTCGGTGCGGCAGGGAGGAGTGGTGTTGTGTGTGTGTTTGCACACACACATATACCCCCCGCCCCTCCACCCGCCACTCCTCAAGACCCATCCCCAGTCGTTGCCTTAGCGCCGCAATTTCATGCGCTTTTTCACCGCCCCCACCACCCCCCCGCGCCTTTCCCACACCCCGTTATTTTTTAGTTATATGCCCCCACCCCGAGTGTGCCGGTTTCCTTTGATTTTTCCCCGGGGGTTCCCGGGTTTTCGTGATTTTATATGGGCCGAACCGACGCAGTGACATGGCTTGGGCCTGTGTCCAGTTTGGTCCGCTTGCAAAGCAAAAAAAAAGGGGGGGGGGGGGGTGGGGAGGGGGTGTTATGCTTCCGAAGATATATGCTTCCGAATAGAAACACCTAAAAACCCCCCCCCTCCCCCTCACCCCTTTATGCTGTTTGAGTGTTCGCTCCCTCAACGGCAGTTTCATCTTATTTCCCGTGAAAATCATAGTCCACCCCACACTCCTCTCCCGCACCCTCGGCTACTTGGGGTTCATCAGCAGCCCTGGCAGCAACTCTCTCTTTCACCCTGCTCCCCCCCCCCCCCCCGGTTGCCTAGAAGGTATTTTCTTCTTGACGAAAAATGCCCGCAATGGTTTGTAACATGAATGGCAAAAAAAAGCGAAGTTCTACCCTCATCCCTCACCCCCCCCCCCCTAGGCATACAGTGCAAACGATAATTATTATCGCATAGTACATATGGCTTCGTTCATAAACACCCCCCCCCCCCCCCCCAGATTGGGCCTTTTAGCCATTTTTGGCCAAAAATTGGGAATAATCGCATTCACCACCCTCGTCTGCCCCCCACCTGCACTTCGGGGGGTCCGGGGGGGCCACGGGGGACCCAGGAGTCTATTTTGCTCTCTCATTGACATGAGAAATGGGGAAAAATACCTTCTCGCGAGCCTGGTACCGGATCACAAAAGAGCTGCCGAAATCGGCGTAAGTCTTCGTTCGACGAAACAGATGAGGGATCAGATTGCTCGCGGAGTGGTCGTAGTCAGTGTCTCGGTATGCTGGCACCGAGCATCATTCAGCAGATGACAGGACTTCGACCTGGAGAGCAAACGCCACATCGTCCACGGGTTCCGGGATGACGGATAGTCAGAAGAGTGTAACATGCCCGTAGGTACAGGGTGTTCTCGAGGCAAGGGTGAGCCCCGGCGGTCGACCCACTACGATTCACAGAGGACAACATCGATACGAACCAGTGTTCGACGGTGTGCTGATTCGGATGCACAGATGAGGGTCCCGCAAATCAGGCATCTACCTGCGCTCATTGCAGCTTTGGAAGGACACTGTCTGGTATAACCAGACGGTGGCGGACGAGTGTGGTGAAAGACGGGTATCATCTGCACAGCTCGACGACCAATTACATGTGTCACACAAGGCCATCCGACTGGTGGCTACTGCACTCGGGAGGGCAGCCCCCAGACGGAGTGAAAACATCTGCCGCAGCCAGTAGGACCACCACACGTCGGGGAGGAACTGCAGGATTTGCTCCACTCTGATGGTTCATTCTGACTTTTGTTAGGGGTCTGACACTCTGGCGCAACTCTGGCAACTGTATCGACGTCAATGGAGGCGCAACGAACGAAGCCCCTATCAAAGGAGTCCCTGGTTCCCTCGTGGATGACATGTGCTCTGGTCCGGGTAAATACCAGAAGGCAGGAGAGTCGCAGAGACGGCCTAATGGAGCGTGGAAAAATGATACATTCCCCTCATGATTGTGGGTCTTTTGCACAAAAATGGCCGGAAAAAGGCCTCCCAAGTGCCCCCGAACCTGTTTTCCCACCTCGAGGGTGGTTGCGAGGGTGGTGAATGCGATTTTCCCCAATTTTCGCCCAAAAATGGCTAAAAGGCCCAATCTGGGGGGGGGGGGGTGTTTATGAACGAACCCATATGCCAAAAATGGTTTTTCGGACGCGGGGTTCCAAAGGAACAAACAGGGAGTCGGACCCCCTACCCCCCCCCCCCCCCCCCAGAATAGACGCCGTCAAGGCAGTAGTGGGGAAGGTAAGGGAGGTAAGGGAGGGGGAGGAGGGGGGGGGAGGTCCGCCTTGAAGCCGCTGCCCGCACAGCCCCCTCCCCCCCCCCGCTGATGTTTCATCGTCGGGGGGTTAACGTCATGCGAAAGGTCTGATTGCTCTCGCGGGCATCACCTTTTTTTTCGCTTGCAGTGAGAGTGCGGGCAGCACCAAGGCACTTCTGGGTGTGTGTATTGTACAGTGGTGACTTAGACACCTCCGAACAGTGGAGACTGGGTATCTCCAGCAGGAGCGGGGGGTGTGGACTCGTTGTGTGTCTCGGTGCTACTGCAAAGAGATCCATGTGGGGTGTGTGTTGAAACCAATTTTAAGGCGGGGGCGTGTCTTGCGCGACACCTCATCAGAATCACCCCACCCCCTCCTGTGTGTTGGGTCTTCGCTCTGTATGCTGTCTCTAAACTGTGTCAGTTTGGCACCGACTTCGTGAGTCAACTCGCCGTTCTGCACTTCTGAGCGAAGACCCCCCCCCCCCCCCCCCCGGGTGTGATTGGAACCAGGTTTTGCATGCCTTTCGAAAGCGAGGGTGGCGCGTGTGCTTCCCTCTTTCTTCTTGCTGTCGCCGGATATTTTTTTTGGCGCGCGAACAAAACAGCGAAGGCAGCCTGTTTTTTTGCTTTTTGTTGCTGAACCGGAAAAGGGTTTGCCGGGGGTCTTTTTCGTTTTTGTTCGTGCAGCCCAGCCTCTGCCCCTTTTTTTTTATGTTTTCACCGGGGAGGGGGAGGAGGAGGAGAGGGTGCGAGTGTGTGCTGTGCCGGCGTGGCCCATCGCCCCCGTCTGCCAAACTGTGGCAGCGCGTGGCATCCCTGTTTCTTTTTTTTGTTAGGGTGGGCCTCCACCTCACCGTACTACTTCAGAGCGGCACAGGAGTTTCGGGGATTCTCCCTCTCCCACACCCGCATCCCACTCGCCACCTCCCCCCCGGACACACATTGCCAAAGGGTGTTGGGAAGTGATTTACGTTCTCTCGACAACGCTGCACTCTCCCCCACCCCTGAAGGAGCGAAAAGCCCCTTCAGGGGTCTTGTCCTGACGACTATGTGGTGCCAAGCTCTGGCGGACTGCCAGTGAGTGTTATCCCCTTGTTTGGTTGAGGCACAGCAGCAGTGAGTGAGCCCAGCCTTTTAGGGTGAGAAGAGTCGCGATATATCGGGTGTTTTTTTGAAAAAAAAGGTGTACAGTTAGTGGTGTGGCATGTGCTGTTTCATTTCTGCCATAGAGCAGAAGGAAACGCGTCCAGTATTTTCAAACGGTTATTCTTGTCTCCAGCGCGTGGAGAAAAAAAATACACCAAACACCGATCTCTGTGTGCGTTTTGATATGCGGTTGGTTGCCTCCAGCAGCCGACGCTGTGCCAACCTTTTTCCCTTTTTTGCTCTCCCCCCCTCCCCCCCCCCCCCTAGGCATACAGTGCAAACGATAATTATTATCGCACATATACCAGATACGATAATTTTCGGAAAATTATCGCATACGATAATTTATTATCGCATACGATAATCCATTATCGTATGATGCGATAATCCCATTATCGTATACGACCGGATACGATAATTATTATCGTATGCGATAACATACGATAATCCCATTATCGTATGCGATACCCACCTGATTTTGCCCGAAACCAATCACCGAAATCTCCAGTTTACCACCGCCAAACGCCACCAAACCCCGCCAAGGGCCACAATCAGCCACAAAATAGAGATCACTACCATTCTCCCAGCACCAGGAAGGGTAAGATGAGCCTGTGGGGTCCGGTGCTGCAGGCAGGGTACGCGTACTGGTCTGTGTCCGGGCTGCTGTGGTCATCGACAAGGCTGTGTGGTCTGTCCGAAGGAGGTGGATGGTGGTCTCCCTCAGGTGGATCGCGTCTCTCCGATCCTGCATGGGCTCAGGTGTCTCCAGATGATCATCACCCCTTGCCTTGCTGTCGGTGAGGATGGCGCCCGAGCTCCGCCTTGTAGCGCAGCGGAGTCGTGCAGGTCAGGCAGGCTCCTTGAGGCCTCCGAGGTGATGTGCGCACGCCATCCCGTGGTTCCTTGTAGAGTTGCAGACAGGTCCGTGCGCACGGTGGGAGCGTTCGTATCGCCCGTTCCGTGCCAGGTCCTGAAGAATACCTTTGGTTGAGTATTGACTCTCTCGGGTTCAAACCCCATTCAAGGTCCTTCGCTATGTCATCACTGGTCGTCAGTCAGAGGGGAAGAACGGTGTTCCTCACTTTTTCACTGCTCACGGGAGCGAAGGCCAAGTCCAACATAAGTGGTAGCCTTGAAGAGAAATCTCCTGATCTCTCCAAACATTGCACCGAAGACCACACCTGCCTATCAGGTTCTTCCCCATCAGTCGAACAGTCTTTCTTGTTCATGTTCTGGGCAGGGTGCTCTGTCTCGGTCACCCCGACACCTGCTTCAACTAGGCTAGTCCAACGTCTTCCCTCAGTGTTCTCACAGGGGTGTCCTCAGTATCTGGGTCCCGACGGCAAGGCAGCGTACCAGTCGGCTTTGCGAACCCGCAACAGGCTGTACTGGTGGTTGCATACCGCCGCAAGTATGACCCTGTTGCTGCGTAGTCATGTTTTCCATGAAGTGGGGTGGCGACAGGGTGTAAGTCACGAGGGGAAGGGCATGTGGAACGGCCACTGCCCAATCCCCAGAGTCCTCTCCGCCCCACTGTGCCTGAAACTTCTTCAGACAGACATAGTGATGTGCATGTCATGGCACTATGTGTGTTGTGTCTCTGCTACCCATTTGTGAGGGACATTCTACACTTCTGAGTGAAGCCCCCCGTCACCAATAATTCAAAGAAGCAAAAATGGCAGCTTCCGGCTCCACATTTACCACTTTTTCAATGTGCTCTGGGCTGATTTCTGGTTTTCCGAAAATCTCAAAAAAATTATCGCACCATTATCGTATATTATCGTATACGATAATATACGATAATGGGAATACGATAATAATTATCGTATGCGATAATAATTATCGTTTGCACTGTATGCCTAGGGGGGGTCAAATGGGGGTGACAAACACGATTTTTCAAAAAACCGGCGCAGAGGCCCCAAAGCCCCCGTAAACCCTCCAAACCCCCCCAGATCGGTCCGGAAACCCATCGAACCCCACTTTTCCACCATTCCGGGCACCTCAGGTGCCCGAATTGGGGTACCTAAATTTTGTGCCACCGTTTGGTACCGTACAGTGCCACTGTGTGGGAGGTTGGAAAAGAAAATGCCCCAACACACCACATCTGAGGGTTGCAATGCATGTTGCTTGCCAACCACGTCATCCGGTGGGTGTCAGGCGCTATGTAGGTGGCATTAGCCAGGTCTTCGATGTGTTCTGGCTTGTATATATACCTCCCTGCCTGCGGCACAGGCACTGCCTTTGTCCCCCACACCAGCCACAGAGAGCGTATTGTACTCGGTCCACGGTTGCTGATTCATTGTGATGCGTTGTATCCTCGAGTGAACGTCACACACTAGTGGCACCACCACCCGCCATCCGAGAGCTGTATTGACTTTGCGCGCTTCCGTTGTATTCACCTCGCCACGCATATTGCACCGTTCAGTACCAGTGCTCTTGGGCCAGGCAAAGTAGACCGCAGCAACTACCAATTCTGGCACAATGGGTACCACGACAGCGCACTTCATGTGTTCCCGGAATGTACAGCTCGTGTTGCAACAGTCGTTGTCAACACATCCCGGTTGTGGAGCACTGCTGCACAGGAATCACACGACCATCTGGACTTGTTCCGTACCTACAGGCAGCCTCCCGGTGCATGGTGGCAGGGAGGTACATATACAAGCCAGAACACATCGAAGACCTGGCTAATGCCACCTACATAGCGCCTGACACCCACCGGATGACGTGGTTGGCAAGCAACATGCATTGCAACCCTCAGATGTGGTGTGTTGGGGCATTTTCTTTTCCAACCTCCCACACAGTGGCACTGTACGGTACCAAACGGTGGCACAAAATTTAGGTACCCCAATTCGGGCACCTGAGGTGCCCGGAATGGTGGAAAAGTGGGGTTCGATGGGTTTCCGGACCGATCTGGGGGGGTTTGGAGGGTTTACGGGGGCTTTGGGGCCTCTGCGCCGGTTTTTTGAAAAATCGTGTTTGTCCACGTAAAAGGGTGGCATTTGACCCCCCCTACCCCCCCCCCCCCCCCGAAATCTCTTGTTCACACGGGAGGCATTCGCTCTTGATGATGGGTTGATGGTGCAGGAAATATAGCCGAGCCCATCGTCCTCCATCCTAACTTCACGCCCCCCCCCCCCCCCCCCACACCCCCATCCACCGTTGCCAATGCCTTGTTCCTTCTTGCCCTTCACAGTAGGTTCCACGCTCATATTTTTGACGTCACCCCCCCACCCCTCGACGTACAGTCCCGCCCCCTGGTTGCGCGTGTGCACTCTGGGGACGTTGTGTTTCCTGACCCTTCCCCCACCCTCCTTGCCAGATCTCCCGACAACACGTCGAATGGAATGTTCAGCGAACACAGTTTTCCCTCCCCATCATCATCCCTGTCTCCCTCTTCACTGTCCTTATTTGCCTCCGGTCAACTGTGCATTGTGTGTGTGGTATGTGTTGGGTGAAAGAAACCAGAATAATGCATTCGCTGTTGAAATAACAATGTGCATGCGCACCTCCCCCCCCCATTCGTGTAGGATGCTGAACTATCAGTCCTATTCGTGGTAATTTACCCCCCCCAAAATTTACCCCCCCCCCCTTATATTACCCCCCTTTTCCCAAAATTTCAGGTCAGGCGACCCAAAGGGGGGGGAGTAAATGACCACGAATAGGACTGATGTTTTGTATTCCGCATCACTGCCGCTGTTGGCACTGGGCAGCCCGAGAGAGGGGATGGCTAACCTGCTGCGCTCGCCTCCCACCCCGAGCGGCTCCAGACGGACAGGAGGAGGGGCGCGCAGGAACCATTCCCTTCTCCGATGAAAGATAGAAGGAGGCCCTCCAAGCTCTGTGCCGCAGTGTGCCGAAACTGTGCCACTTTGTAACTGAATTTATGAGGCACACAACGCACAGCTCACGTTTATTTACCCAAGCATTAGCAGGCTTGCTTGTCACAGCAGAAGGGCCAGTGGGAGTGTGTACGGCGTGCGCGAGTGTGCGTTTTGGTACAGCATCGCAAAGCCGCCTTTTCAGGACAATTTCTCTTTGTGAAGAAAACACCGTGCTCCAACCTGGACTATGTTCTGCATTTCTGTCAATTCTGAGTGCAGGCGACTATTTACCTCTCCCCCCTTTTTCTTTGACGCGCACTAGGTTGTGAGCGGAAAGTGTCACTGCTGATCACTCCGGTCGGCCGTCATCCGCAGCCATGTTCGCCGTGTTCCACGAGCTTGCCCCCCACAGGCGAGGGGGTGTGGGAGCTGAGACAACGCGTATACAGCAAACTAGGGGAGGGGTGGCTGTCAGCAGAACAGCTTTTTCGAGCTGAAAGAAGGCCCATCGTAGCGTTCGGCATCCCTGCGCACACTGCAGTCGGCGCCATTCGTATAGACAAAAGAACGCAAACCCCCACATCCCTTGTTTGTGTGTGATGAGAACAAGAACCTTATCGCAGTGAAATATGCTGTTGGCAGTGCACGTATGGGCACGCATCACAGCGTATCTGCGCACAAACAAGTGGATCTCGTATTTTCCCTTTATTGAAAGCGTTGGTGCTTCCACACATTCCCACCGTTTGCTTGGGGGTGATTGTGGGTGGGGCCGGGAACGGCAGCGTTTATTTGGCGATCATCAGCAGCTTTGACTTGCTCACAACAAGAAGAGAAGGAAAAATAAAATCAAAACAGGCAGCAAAAAACAAAATGGCGTGCGTCGAAAGAACATTGAACAATGGAACACTCCAGAATCTCAACCCTATTCCGATTTGGAAACCCAACCAGATTGGACGGAACCCTTCTTCGTGCGAGCAGAACGGGGAGGTGGCAGTGGCACCGCAGTCGGCAGACCTACTTCATTCAGCACCCCACCGCCCTTGAGGCGAAGAGCCTGCTAATGGTGTATGTGGGTTGCCAGGTCACGCGAACGCAGTGCACATCACCCAAGCAAACTTATATTAGGGGTGGGGCAGTTTGCCTCTGAGCGACACTGTGCCACTGTGTGGCACCTAAGTTGCACGCAGAGAAGAAGCACCACATCTCGACGTGCCGGCCCTGGCATTTGCATCAGCTGGTGCCACCAGCGGAGCAACTCCGGGCGGCACGCTGCCAAATTCCACTTCGGCTCAAGCCCCTTCAGAGGAGGGGGCAGTGAGGGCTGCATCGCTTTCTGCTTTCGTTCTGTAACTAGCAGAGCGCAAGGCGGTCAGACCTTTTCGCCCCTTCCCTCAGCAGAGTGGGTTGTTTGCGGTCTGAAATGGAGGCTGTGTGCCCCCACCCCCGCCTTCTATTTTCTTCTCATCAAATTAGTTCCACCCCCCCACCCCCCTTTTCCCCTTTCCCCTTTCCCGTTTCCCGTTCCCCCCCCCCCCCCCCCCCCGACTTCCCCCTTCAAAAAACTGCGTCACTTCACGACCAGTTTGGTGAAGGCCACAGCATCCGCCTATTTTTCATTTTCATTTTTCTCGATTTTCTTTGCATTTCTGGAGCGCACCAAACGGAGGCCTCCCGCATCCCTCTCCCCGCCCCGCTATACGCCCCCAGGCCCCCCCCCCCTCCAACATTCGTTCGGGACGGTTTCTAAACATAGTGTCCATCCCACGGAGTCGCCTGCTTCGAACATAGTAGTGAGTCTGAGATGCCTTTAATCCCTGCTGTGACCTGAGAGGGGAGGCTTCGCTCTGGGGTGTCTGTTGCCTGGTGAAAACGGTGCGTTTTGGCGCATCCCCTCCTATCTATTTGTAGGTGAAAATCGCCGAACTTTGCCGGAAATTTTGCCGAGAACGAAGACTCCCATCTGAGGATGAATTGGCAGGGAAGGACGTAGCAGAGTAGGTTCGAAACAAAGGTGGCATCAATAGTGTGGCCGACGTGGTGTTCGGACTGGCCATGCTGCAATAGGCGTTGTCAGGAAAGCGGAAGCTGTGTGTCTGTATGGTGCAAACCTGAAAAAGAAGAGAACATCCGAAAGGGGAGTTCTTCGATCGCGGAGAACGCCCCCCACCACATGCGCCTGTCCTGCGGAGCGGTGGGTGGTGTTCTGCAAAAAAAAAGGATTATCACGGGGGTCACATCTCCCCCCACCCCCCCCTGCGTTGTGAGCACTCAGCTCAGCTCTCAAAAAATCCCCATAGCTACTGTCGCTGCCTTCTTTTGCAATGGGCACCCGGCGCCTACTCTCCTCCCCCGCCCCGCCCCGCCCCACCCCTTGTAGCCTATAGCCTACCGGGGGGCCGCCTCTGTAGCCTCATGACAATATCCATGTCTTCTTCATCAAGTTTCACCATTCACACTCCGTAGAGGGGCATTTTGCACTGTGCCGCTGTGTGTCAAACCGAGTCGGTGGAAGCGATCAATGCAAAAATCATCTGAAAGGAAGACTCGAGAGACTGCTGCTGTATTTTATACCATCCAAAACACAGCGCAGCATTGTGTATAGGAGGAAATACGATACTAGAAAGGACTGGCGTCATCACCTCTGTCATGTTTCCCTTTCTTCGTGCTCCACCACACCTTCTGTACTTCAGACAACACAAACACACAATAGCCGGTCGTGAGATTTGTGCAGAGGAGTGGTGGAAGCGGTCAACAAAACATTTTTCTGACCAAAATAGACCTGGCCACCTGTTCCTTGATTGCTGCCACAGCTGAGCCGTGAGCTCCAGGTGCAACCTCACAAAGGCACTTCCACACAAGCGCCCCCGCAGCTGTCTTGCGCTCCAAGAGCACAACCAGCTGTTTTTTCGTGACTCCACAGGTGACCTTTGCATCGCCAGCCGCGCTTTTTCTCCGTGACTTCACAGTCGAGCCCTGAGCTCCAGGAAAACCGCACACACCACTAGCCGTTCCTTGTGCCTCTTTAGTATGCCCTGAGCCTAGGAGCCCATCACAGGAAAAGAAGACCTCTGCACCGCGAGCCGTTTCTTCCTGCGACTCCACAGCGGGCCCTGAGCTCCAGGAGCTGATGTGCATTAGATTAAGACGTGCACCATTTGCTGCTCGTTACGCGACTCCACAGTGAGCCCTGAGCTCCCGGATCTGACCGCAGGAGAGGACCATGAGCTGTTCGCTTCGCGACTCCACAGTGGGCCTTGAGCTCCCGGAGCATGAGAGTATCACGAGCTGTTCGCCTGCGACTCCACAGTGAGCCCTGAGCTCCCGGATCTGACCGCAGGAGAGGACCATGAGCTGTTCGCTTCGCGACTCCACAGTGGGCCTTGAGCTCCCGGAGCATGAGAGTATCACGAGCTGTTCGCCTGCGACTCCACAGTGAGCCCTGAGCTCCCGGAGCTGACCGCATGAGACGACCATGAGCTGTTCGCTTTGCGACTCCACAGTGAGCCCTGAGCTCCCGGAGCATGAGAATGTCACGAGCTGTTCGCCTGTTCGCCACAGTGAGCCCTGACCTCCCGGATCTGACCGCATGAGAGGACCATGGGCTGTTCGCTTCGCGACTCCTCAGTGGACCCCCGAGCCCCCGGAGCATGAGTATGTCACGAGCTGTTTCACCTGCGACTTCACGTGAGCCCTGAGCCCCCGGAGCTGACCGCATGAGAGGACCATGGGCTGTTCGCTTCGCGACTCCACAGTGGGCCCTCGAACTCCCGGAGCATGAGAAGATCATCAGCTGTTCGTTCGCGACTCGACCCCCCAGGGCCCCCTCCGATTCGGACCCGCAGAGAGGTGACAACCTGTCTCGCAGGGTTCTGGGTCCAGCACGGCTCCTCCAGAGAGATGCTCGCAGAGAAGGATGCGATGCAGCTGACGACCGTCACTGTGCGCCGCATCGCGAGTTCCTCGCGGAGCAAGACCTGGACAGTGCGGAGGAGATCCTCGGGGGCTGGGCTTCGCCTCCCAGGGGTGACGAGCGCCCTCTGTGATAGCGTGGATAACCGGCGGTCGTATCAGCCGCATATGCCGGATTCAGCGTTTGAGGTGCTGCAGAGCGCGAGGGGGTTCAACCGGGTGCAGCGGGCGCGGGTTGTCCCCGGGACAGGCGATTCACAGACTGAGCCGAGTGGTTTCACAGACATCCGTGCATCGGCATCGATACAGGAGAGGCGGCACCTGATGCCACGAAACGCGCCAGCCGTGTCCACAATGGGAACAACCCACGAGTCCCTCGGGAGGGGGCGGGTATGAGGTGAACACTACCGGCGACTCCTTCGGTGACCTGCCGTTGCACCGCAGCAGGGGTTAACTTTGCACTGCGGATGCACGAGTCACTCTTCACCGTCCCCTGACACCCGTGCGGGTTGGGGTGAACAGCGGACCGGTCGCCTCGGAGGAAGTCGCTCTCACAAGCGTGTCGACTTCTTCGGGCGCACCGTGGACGTCGCGGTGCGGCCGGAGGGTGTGGGCCACTCGGGTGCGGTGGCCCTTCGCGTCGACCTGTGGACCTGCCTCCCTGCAGTGTCGGCCCCCCGAGGAGATGGCGCTGAAGGGGGTGAAGCAGGTGGTGCTGACGACCTGCATCTGGCCCGAAAATCCTGAAGTCCCACAGTGAGCCCTGAGCTCCCGGAACACGAGAAGACCATCAGCTGTATTGCCGGCAATTCCACAGCGGCCGAAGCTGACCGCACGAGAAGATCATGAGCTGGTCGTTCCCCGACTCCACAGTGAGCCCTGTGCTCCCGGAGCTGATCGTGATTAGATGAAGACCTCTACACCACTCGCTGCTGCGCCTGCGACGCCACAGCGGGCCCTGAGCTCACCAGGAGCACCCGCGCGCAAACATTCACCACTCGTGATCCATGAACACCAGAAGCTGTTCGTCGGAGAAGAAGTCCTGTCCGGCACTAGCTGTCCGCCCTGCGACCCCACAGTCGAGCGGGAGAGACTTGGGTTTCCTGAGCTCCAGGAGGTGAAGACCTCCACGAGCCGCTCTTCTTCGACGCCACAGCCGAGCCCGAGTTCCAGGAACATCCGCGCATCTGACTGTTCCTTGCGACTCAACAGCTGAGCTGTGAGTAACCATCCCACACAACTAGTCATTAGTTCATCTGGAGCTCATCGCATGAGAGGAACCCCCGTTCTACCGGCCATCTTCTGCGATTCCGCAGCTGACCTGTGCCCCGAGGGCAAACCCCATGAGCAGAAGACCTCATACACAACTGGGCGTTCTCTCCGTACCACTCTACAGCTGAGCCGTGAGCTCCGGGAGGAACCTTCCGCAGAAGTAGCCGCTTCCTGCGCAGCCGAACCGAGGGCTCCAAGAGCCAAGCCCACCGAAGTTCACCTCTGCATCGGAGCGCCGCGGATGATCTCCAAGGTGCCGGTCTCGAGACCAGGCGTTTTTTGCATTCGACCTGCTGCCACTCAACGCGCATCCACAGAGATCTAAATGGGGAGGCAATGCGTCAAAAATGCCTTTTCCGCTGCGTTGCACACCCAAGGAACCCTAACGGGTCAGGATTTCCACACAACTGCATCACGCCGCAAACCTCGTCGGGTTTTCTCCACCGCCGATACAATGTGGACATCGCCGGTTCCGCACACCGGGTTTCTTCAGCCACGGGAATTTCACCAGGGGCCTCAAGGAGGCCGTGTCGAGGCAAGCTCTCCTGACAAACAACGGGCGAGGTCGACAAGACAGTTTGTTGGGACACGTTCCCTCTTCCTTCTGGCACTGGCGGTCCAGCCCCCCAGGGTGAGGGTTGCGAGGGTCTTCTTGTGGTTCTGCGCCTCAACGCGAAAGCCACCATTTGGCTGGAGTCCGACAGAAGCCGCTGCACCGAGCAATACGAACGTGTGTCAACTGTGGCAGGTCACGGTCCGGTTGATCTCCGCCGCGCCCGCCTGGGCGATATCTAACCACAGAACAGATGTCACCCCTTCTTACGTGGGAAACGTTCACGCAGGTACTGAGGATGAACAAATGGAGAGTTCAATGGAGTGTTTTCACCCCACTCCCTCCTGGCGAGGCGCAATGTACTACCGAACTACTCTCGCGGCACGCAGCAAGGAAGCGTTCAGGCGCTCATCACCTTGATGACGAGAATCCGAAGGCGAGGGGTCAGCAACACGAACGTGAACATACAGCAAAGCTGCAAAACTCCCCTATCATGTACCGAAGCCGGTTTTTTCGGCACCGCAACAGATTGACTGTTTTCCAACCGAAGTACGACAGTCGAGGGCGTTTTCTGAACAACACGCGTCGTATTGGACACTGACACAACCCACAGCGGCCCCGCGCCATGGGCGACAAGGGACTGGACATTTTGTTTCCGTTATGGGTGCTGAGTCGAAAATTTCCGGGACAATCCGCAGCGCACCCACCGCGGAGGCCGAAACCCGCAGAGGTGAAAGAAGACACGACCTGTTACGTCCAGCCCGATGCGCAGCTCAAAAATCGGAGAGTGACCGACCCCATCGCGAACACAGATACGTAAGCTCCCCATCTTCCCCGAAAAGAGGGCCTCCCCAACCGCCGGAGTTTTTTCTCGAGGCGCCGGGCGTCATCTCACCGACACCCCTCCCCGTACCGACGGGAGGAGGTTAAGGTGTTGACCGTGTTGGTGAAAGCCGACCCTGAAGAACTGCGAGCCTCCACGGGTTAACAAGAGGAACGAACGGCGGCGGTTGGGGGTTTTATCGAACGACGCCCGAAGGCAAAAATATATCATGGTAGTCCTGAGATGCGACTCCCAAGGTGCATGTACCCATACGTCACATCCTCGACAACGACTGGGTCGTCGCGCCTGACTTCGGTACAGGTGTATGGGACGGCCCTATCGCGCCGAAAGGGCAGCACATCGGATTATCAACTTCATCATGTCCCGGCAAGCACTGGCCACCTTCACCAGCTTCATGGGGCGCCACCAGTCACCGGGTCGACGCAACGGTTTCCAGCGCTAGGCTTCGAGCTCGACCTCACCACCGTTTTTCCGGTCCGCACCAAGTGGGCACGCTCATCAGGCGACAGACGACGCAGACCACAGCGTCAGCAGGGTTCTCGACATACGAAGGTTCAACGACCGAGTCCAAGCCCTTATCTACAGCGCGGATCTGACCGACACCCGCGGGCACAGAGCCCCAGAAGCACATGGCGTTGCGCTACTTCGAGGCCGGCGTCTAGCAGGACACCGTCTTCGACCGCAGCAATACCCTCGACAGGTACGAAAGCCTGAGATGTGAAGGATCCGGCGCCCCCATCGCGGGGGCGCCCATGGCCGCACAGCGAGCCGACTCCTCACGCGAAGGACAGTGACTACAACAGCCGTACCCTCTCTTCCTAAAATTAAGCGCTTCGCGTCCCTGAGGGTCCTGGGTGGAAGCGGTCAACAAAACATTTTTCTTCGTTCCATTTTTGTGTTTCCATAGCGCCAAGTAAGATATCGACAGAAGGACGTCTAGTACGCGTATTTATACCATCCAAAACACAGCGCAGCATTGTGTATAGGAGGAAATACGATACTAGAAAGGACTGGCGTCATCACCTCTGTCATGTTTCCCTTTCTTCGTGCTCCACCACACCTTCTGTACTTCAGACAACACAAACACACAATAGCCGGTCGTGAGATTTGTGCAGAGGAGTGGTGGAAGCGGTCAACAAAACATTTTTCTTCGTTCCATTTTTGTGTTTCCATAGCGCCAAGTAAGATATCGACAGAAGGACGTCTAGTACGCGTATTTCTCAATTTTCTGCACTTTCTGACGAAAGCCCCCTGTAGAGGGGTGGTTTGCACTGTCTGCCACTTTTTGCGGTTTGCCACTTTTTTTGCAGATAACAAAAGGGGGTGGAGGATTCGCTCAGAAGTGCAGAAAAGCGACTTAAAAAGCAAGACGCGCAACAGCAGAGGTGACGTTACTGACACAGGTTTGCCACCGAAGCGAGGGCTCCCAAGTTACTTTTTGTGAGGCGCCCGACATCCTTTTCTCACTCAGGCCACTGCAGGCCCACCCACCCACCCCCCCACGAAAATATGAGCCCCGCCCACACCCCCTTGTCGTACTGATGGCCTATGAAATCTCTGCAAATCAACCCTTCCTCTCTACCCTCCCTCCCGTTGCCATTGATTATTCACGGGGCCGTATGTCATCGAGGGGGGGGGGGCACTGGGAATACGACAAGTTGCAATGGCGTGAGTTGGGCTTTGCGCAATGGCTGCCCAGTGAAGCTCGCTTTGCCAAACCAATTCGGGGGGAGGGAGGGAGGGGGGGGGGGGGGAGGAGTGCACTAAGTCTAACAAAAAGCAGAGGTGCCAACCTCGCACAGTCTGGCACAGGGGGGAGCGCAGGCACCCCCCCCCCCCCCCCGGTGGGAACATAGCTCGGTAGCTTCCACTTGCCCCATGGCTTCACCGCAACACGCCGTGATGTTTGCTCTTGCAGCACGCTGATCCCTTTGCCTTCTTTGCAAAGAAGAAAAAAAATGAATTCCTTGATAGTGGTACACCGTGGTGTCAGCAACTGGCCGTGCTGCAGCATGTTGTAAATAATTGAATATCCCAAGAGAACTCCCCGCACGGCGTGATCAATCAGGTTATGAGCCAGCTCCCATGTGCGGGGGGAGGGGGGGTATTTGCTGACCACAACGAAGCAGGGCAACCCTGCTTGTCAGTGACAGGAGGGGGGGGGGGGGGCGTGCAGCGCACCGGTGGGCGTCATGTGCAGAAGGAGGAGACAACCCGCCGCAGCAACAAATAAAAGGCTGCGGTGAGCTGTTGCTCTTTACCTTCTGTTTCTTTGCCCCCCCGGGTGTGTGTGTGTGTGTGTGTGCTTTTATTTGAAGCACACACACACGCAGCAATGCAGCAGCCCCGATCCCCCCCCCCCCTCTCGATAACCCCTTCCCCCCCACCCCCCTCAATCTTATTGGTTATTGCGATCGCACATCCATCAGACCGTATCCTGTGTTCGTCTTTCCCGAGCCCAATGACCCACCCCCCCCCCCCCCCTCTCCCGGCCCCGAACACCCTGCACGAAGAGTGAATGGGGGGTCGGCACTGTTTCTTTACTTTCTTTCTCTCGCCGTTTCTGAGAGGCTATCGGGATGATCACGGCAGTGCGTTTTTACAAAAAAAAACGCAGAATCCAAACCCAAGTGAGAGAGAGAGAGGAAACTGCAGTATCCGTGTGTAGCTCCCCGGCACCTCCTGCATCCGCAGTATGTGATATATGTGACGCACAAAACAAGTTCTCTTCGCAACGCTACGCTATTGCGCCCAATACAGAGACAGAGGGAGGAGGGCGATTGGCAGCGAAACTTTTGTGGAGGGAGAACAACAACGCCAAGAGAGAAGCTTTTTCCGATACTTTTGCTGAAATATCGACCACCCCCTCCCCTTTCCCACGAGTTCACCGGACTGCTGTTTTGATGCCAGCTGTTCATATCACTTTGGGTGGAAAAGGGGGGGGGGGGGGCGGGGCGGGGAAAGGCGGGGGGCGAGACATCAGACTCTCAGGCTTGGGGAACCCCCTTGCCGGATGCCTGGGTGCATGGTGTGCATGGTGCTGACGAACTCTATCCCCCCACCCACACCCCCTCCCCCCGCCCCATACCCTTTAAATTCGCACGCGATTTCCAACAGGAGTTTCCCGACCCCATTCTTGTGCAAATGCAGCACCCCCGCCTACACACCGCCACAACACACACACACCCACACACCCTCGACAGACCTTTTGCGAAAACCAAGCCTGCCTACACTCCCACACACACTATATATCCACATCAGCAGTGATGTCTGTGGTTGCTCGCGAATAGTTAGTTACTCAACACCCCACACACACCCCCTCCTACCCCCCCCCCCCCCTGCGCCCCGCGCGCGCTTTTTCTCTTCTCTTCTCTCTCTCAAGTGCCTTGACAGCGTGCCTCTGGCGCGCTGATTTCCCCTGAAGCTCTCTATCTCTCTCTCTCTCTCTCTCTCTCTCTCTCTCTCTCTCTCTCACCTGTGGAGGGAGCCAAGCCAAACCAAAACCCCCCCCCCCCCTTTCGCCCTGGCGGCAATGAAGGCGGCGCTGGCACCAGCTGCCGGCGCCGCCGTCGCCGCCGCCGCTGCCCCCCGCTGTACCAACTCTCACCGCCTCGCGACCCGCCCCTTCTTCTTCTTCTTCTTCTTCTTCCTCACCGCCGCCGCCGCACCCCCCCCAGCCGGACTACCACCCCCCGCGGCTGCCATTCCGACAAACCTGACACAGGTGGTCACCCTGCCTGCCGGGGGTTCTGTGGACAGCGCAGCGGGGCGTTCCGGATGGATCCTCATCGCGTCGGGGGGGGCCATCATGCGGCTGCTCCCCGACAGCACATCTGGGGAGCCCCTCCGGATAGCCGACACCTGGAACTCGCCGGAGGTGCTGGCGTGGCTCATCCACCCTGACGCGACGACACCTTGGGAGCCCCGGGCAATCGGGGTTGGAATCACCTCCGGAGGCACCCTGCGGCTCGCCATCCTCTCCGGGGATGGCCCCGAGGCTCTGTCCAGCTCCACGGTGTACGACATACCGCTCCCGGCCTCCGCCTCGCCACCTCCGGCGTCCTGCTCCGCCGTGGCACAGCCCCCCTCAGATACAGGGCGGGCCTTTATCTGCTGCGACACACCTCATCTGATTATAGCCAACCTGCGGAATGGGAAATTCCTCACGCAGCCCCTGCCCTCCCCATGCAGGGGAGTGTCAGCCCCGTCAGGCGGGCGGGTCTATGTTGTCGCGGAGAGGGATGCACTTGTTTTCCGCATGGAAATGTCGAGGAGATCCGCCGCACTGACCCCCACGGGGAGCTGCGAGGTGGCGGGGCTTGAGTCAATCACATTCGCCGACGCGGTTGGGTCCGTGGTGGTTTGGGGGTCATGCCTCAACGGCACATCGCCCCCTCCGGCAAACGCCCCAAGCGGGGAGCGCTGCTTCAGCCGATTCCAGCCCTCCACAGGGGGGGGCGGCCGGGGCACCCTCCCCGACGCGATTCTAGGGTTCGGCTCGCGCCGCCTCTTCACCCCTCCAACCCCCGGCGCCGAACTGACATACCTCGTCGACCCGGAGTGGACGGAGCTGGAGGCATTTGAGATGAAGCCCGGTGGGGAACTCCTCCGCATCACACCGAAGCCCCTCCCCCTCGAGGGCTGCCCTGGGCCAGCCTCCGCGGTGTTTCGCGCCGGGGGCGCCGCCCCGGGTGCGGCGGATCGTCTGATGGTTGCCGCAGGGGGGGATCTGTGCATATATGCCGCTGCTGAGAACCTGCCTCAGGTGGTAGACACCTCATCCCCCGCGCTGCCGTTCCCACTCCCGGTGGGTGGGGGCTCGGCTGTGGGGAAGGGGAAGGTGAACGGTGGGTCCGATGATGATGATGATGATGATGATGATGATGATGACGGCGATAGTGACGGCGACGACAGCTCTGTGAGCAACGGCGTGTCGGACGCCCCGCCCGCCTCCCCACGAGGCGGCGGCATCCCCGACACCGACCCCCCGTGGGCCTCCCCTCTCCCCGACGCCTTCGCCACGCCGTCGCCGGACCTCCCCCCGTGGGCCAACGGGAGGGATGCAGACACCACTTCAGCCCCCTCCGCGGCACCGACACCTGCACCTCCACCCCCTGCGACTGCAACACCTAGCGCTGCCCCTCCTCCGGGGCATGGCACCACCGACGCCCCCGCCACCAGCATACCTGCCGTGGCGGCAACCCCGGTGCCTCCGCCGACGGATGGCCCGGGTGGGGCGGATGGCAGTGGCAGTGACGACTTCCGGAATGCGACGCCTGCGGCAGGGTTTGTCCTCACACCCGCCCCGGATGCGGCTGCGGCTGCGGCTGACCCCCCCTTGGTGGCCCTCAGCAAAGGCGCGACGTATGCGACTGAGTGCATCTCGCTTCTCGGCGCAGCGATGGGCCCCGCAACCGCCGCCGCGGCAGCAAAGCTGCACCTCGCCCGCCTCCTCTCCTGCGAAGACCGCGGGGCCCCCCCGCCGCCACCCCCAGCCGCTACCCCCACGCCGCCCCTCTCGTGGCAGCTGCAGCAGGAACCCCCCCTCGGCGCCACGCAGGCCCCCGCCTCCCTGCAGCCAACCGCCTCGCCGGACACACCGCCCGACAGGCCGCCGGGCCACCCCCAGCCCGACTGGGACGGCAACCCGCTGATGCTCAGCCTGGGCCCCCCCCCGTCCGGCCCCTATATGGGTGCCGTGTTGGGGAGCTTTCTCCTCATGGCAGTTGCGGCGGCTGCCTGCAAGGCGTATGCGGTGCTGCAGGGGGTGCCTGCTGCCTACGGGCTCCTCACGGCTCCGGCGGTGCTGCTCCTCCCAGGGACAGTGAGGGCGAGCGTCGAGCTGCTCGTCTTCAACACCGACACGGTGGCGGGGACTGCTGTTGGGATGCTGGGCCTTGCCGCATTCTGCGCCGTCCCGACGCTCCTCCTGGTGAAGGTGTTCAAGCGGACGACGTTCTCTGCCATCACCGCACCGCACCCTCGGGCGACGCACCCGCCACCCACCCCCTTGCCGAATGGGCAGGGCGGGCATGCTTCGTTTGCCCCGCCCCCCTCACCGGCGGTGCGGGATTTCTTCCTCGGGGCTTCGGAGTGGCACCCCCGCGCTCCGGATAGGGCGTTTGTCCAGAAGTATGCCGCGTGCTTCCGGTGCTACAACAACAAGGCGCGTGCATTCGTTCTTCTGGAGATCGGGTTTCTCTTCGTGCTGACGGTGCTCACGTCGTGGAGGACATCCTCTCTCTGCGCGGTGCGGAACACCCTCGTCGCAGTCGCCTCCCTGATATACTGCATCGGCGTGATGCTGCTGCAGCCCTACATCGCACGCTTCGACAACATCGCCGCCTGCACCACCGCCGCCCTCATCCTCCTGGGCACCACCCTCATCACAGCCTCGCTCCTCATCGGATCCGAAGATCTCGCCTTGGCCCGCTTGGCCCTCACAGCGGCGTGCTGCCTCACCATTGTCAAATCCCTTCTCGACATGGCGCGTTCTGTGCACGAGGTGTACCTCAGGAGGTCAGCGGGTGACCAGGAGATCTACAGCCACGCCGTGGAGGCGGATGCGGCGTTTGGGAAGAACGGCAGGGGGCCCGGGGGGCGGAGCACCCCGAGCTGTGGCGAGATCACGCTGCGGGAGGAGCTCATATCGCACCACAGCGTGGGGCAGCTGCAGCAGCAGCAGCAGCAGGCGCACCACCACAGCCCCCCCGCCGGGCAGCCGGGCTGCTCCCCGCCGCTCCGCCGCGCGGCGACGGGCGGGACGTCCCCCGGTGGTTGGGGGGGTATACCCATCATCCGCACCACGCCGCCGCACCGCGGGAGCTACCCGCTGATCGCGGTGACGCCCGGTGGCGGGTTCGCCCCCGGTTTTGGCGGCGGGGCGGGCCACGCGCAGGCGCAGCAGCAGCAGCAGCAGCAGCAGCAGCCCACGCCCCGCGGGTCGGGGGAGGGCGACAGCTGCGATGACGGCGACACCGCGTCGGACGCATCCCATGAGTGCGGCAGGCAGGATTCGAGAGACGCGCTGCTGGCTGCGCTGCGGAGCTGCCTGCTGCCGGATTCCGGCGGCGGTGGCGGTGGCGGTGGCAGCGGTGGCGGAGCCACTCCTCAGGCATCGGAGTGCAGCGGGTCAGCAGCGCCCAGCCCCACCCACCGTGGCGGGGGGTCGGGGCTGGCGCAGCATCTGCCCCCCCGCGCCTACTTCGGAGGGGGGGCGACGGGCAGCGCGTGCAGCACGCCGCGGTGCCTCCCGGCGGGGCCCCTGGTGGGGCGTGCCGCGGCGAACCCGCTCCTCCTCCCCAGCAGCGGCGCACGGTCCGGCTCCCCTCCGCACAGCCGCCGCCGCCGCAGCAGCGGCTGCAGCGACGCCACGCCGCCCGCAGCGGCGGCGGACCTCGCCGACACCCCGCAGGCCCCAGCCGCCGCGCCACCCCTGCCATCTCCCGCCGCCGCCGCCCCGCAGCCCCTGGGCATCATGCCCTCCACCTCCACCGCCACCGCCACCCCTGACCCCGCCTGCCACAGCCCAACGGCCTCCATGAGGGCCGGCGCCGGAGGCACCGGCGGGGCCTGGGGTTCGCACAGCCGGACCGATGCGAGTTTCGTCATCAGCTCGCCCTCGCTGTCGCCTTCGTCGGCGGGGCAGGCGGTGGCGGCGGCTGTGGCGGTGCATGGGGGCAGTGGTGTGTGGCCCAGCCTGCAGGGCAGCGGTGCGGCGGGGGCGCCAGGGGGGTGTGGGCTGCATATCCCGTCGGTGCCGTCGTCGCCGTTGGGGCGTGGAGGTGTGGATGGGCTTGGGGGTGATGCGGGGAGCGTGTCGCCGCCGTCCTCTGCGGAGAGCGCGGAGAGGAGGCAGAAGCAGCAGCAGCAGCAGCAGCAGCAGTCGCCCCGCGGCTGCCTCTCGAGCAGCGGGGATGTCGGATCGCCGTCGCGGTGCCTGCTGCTCAGCAGCAACATGTCGGCATCGCACAACGGCTCCTGCAGAGGGAGCGACGCGGCATCCTCTCTTCTCGGCGACGCCTTCCCATCCGGAGGTGCCGCCGGGGTCGGCGGAGGAGGGGTGTCCGGGGTGCCGGTGCCGTTCCTCTTCGGGGTCAACCGGAGCAGCGCTGCGGCGGTCGCGCAGGGGAGCGCCTCATCGGTGCCGTCAGTGCCATCGGAGGTTTCCCCGAGGAGCCCGTCCTCCCAGGAGCAGAAGCGGCGGTCGGGCGGGGCGGAGCTGCTGATGTGAAGGGGGTGGGGGTGGGGGTAGGGGGGGGTGCGCGAGATATGCGAAATTGTGATTATTACACGATTGCTCAGGAGAGGGGGAGAGAGGGATTCGTGCTGTGTGTGTGTATGGGGGTAGGGGGTGTGGGTATGGAGGGGTGTTACTTGCAAAAAAATATGAGTCACGTGCGTGCGTAGTGTGTAGTAGACCCCGTTTAGGGTGGGTTGACCCTGCAGCGTCATGATCTCCCTTGGTGCGAGTCGGTGTGTGTGTGTGTCCAAATTTTTTGAACAGAGGGCCGGTAACTGTGTGCATTTGGGCAGACCTGTTGGCCTCACCAGCAGCGACGGTGCAGCCGTTTCTCGATACTTTTTTTTTCGCCCTGAATGGTACCTTTTCGTCACATCCCTGCCCTACCGGCTTTCCCCCTGTCTCTCCCTGTGGCACTGCTTTGCGCAAGCAAAACCCGCCAAGCGCTCCGTGCTGTGCGCACCCCTCCCTCAGCCATTCGAGCACTTCCCCCCGAAAATGCTGCGCCGTGCAGAGGCAACCTGCGCTTCCCCCAAGCGCCGCACAGCCGTACAGCGCACAAACAGCCCCCCTCCGCCCCAGCTCATGCAGTTCTTTCTTTGCAAACAAAAGGGCGGGGATGGGGAGGCGCCAACACTCTCCCTGCCCCCGGCATCCCGACATAGGAACCAGGAAATCCCCACGACCCCCGTGACTGTTGGCTCCAGGGGCCCAAGTGGTTTCCGCATCCAATTTACTCGCCTGCAGGATTTTTTTTGAGCAGTTTTGAAGAAGCTCAAGAAAAGAAGCAACCTTTATTTTGATAATTATTGTCTATTTTTTTTTGTAAGTTCGTGACCTAATCCGCCTCGCCTCCACTAATTCGCCCAGGGTCGCCCACCACTCGCCCACACTCGCCCACACTCGCCCACACTCGCCCACACTCGCCCACACTCGCCCACGTTCGCCCACATTCGCCCACACTCGCCCACACTCGGCCACACTCGCCCACAACTCGCCCACACTCGCCCACACTCGCCCACACTCGCCCACATGCATTCGCCCACATTCGCCCACACTCGCCCACATTCGCCCACATTCGCCCACACTCGACCACCACTCGCCCACATTCGCCCACACTCGCCCACACTCGGCCACACTCGCCCACAACTCGCCCACGTTCGCCCACATTCGCCCACACTCGCCCACACTCGGCCACACTCGCCCACACTCGCCCACGTTCGCCCACATTCGCCCACACTCGCCCACACATGCATTCGCCCACATTCGCCCACACTCGCCCACATTCGCCCACACTCGCCCACATTCGCCCACATTCGCCCACACTCGCCCACATTCGCCCACACTCGCCCACATTCGCCCACACTCGACCACCACTCGCCCACATTCGCCCACACTCGCCCACACTCGACCACCCTCGCCCACCCTCTTCCGCACTCTTGCACTTTCGCCCACGTTCGCCCACATTCGCCCACACTCGCCCACCTTCGACCACCCTCGCCCGGAGGCGAGGTGGATTAGGTCAGTTCGGCGTAGCCAACTCAGGAAACTTTTCACCGTGCGGATCCTTGCGAACACTTCACACGCCCGGCAGGCCGGTGGGGTGTTCTGCGTTCGAAGAACACAAACTGTCGTTGCTACCTTCTCTCTTGAGATTCACTCGGTTGCATTAGTTTCCAAACACGGCAAACGCATGGGCGGTGCAAAGCCTCCTGAATCTTCTCAAAAGGAAAGTGGAGGGGGGGGCGTGGCTTCGCTCAGAAGTGCAGAAAAATCGAGTCGCCTCACAAACAAGCAGAGGAGACAAAACTGACACAGTTTGACATCGAGCGAAGTCCCCCCCTCCAAGCATTCTTTTTTGCGAAAGATGCTGGTTGAGCAGCCGGGCTCTTTTTTTTTTTTGCACATAACACACCTGTGTGGTACGGGAAATGCTACGAGGAACGCGATGGACTCGGGACTGCTGCTGGCCTCTCTTGCTATGGTTTACTTATGTTTCGTGCTCCACCTGCTCCACCTCATTCTGCACTTCAGATGATCCACTTCACGTGGGTTACGGGGTTTGGGACAACGATGATATGTTGTGTCCGACGACAAGGTAAGGTAAGCTCATCGAGGTACACCAAACCGGAGTTGTCAAATCAAAAAAGACACACCGCCCGAGAGGCAATTGGTGTGACACAACAGCGATGACACAACCACTCTGCCCGAGGGGGCGCGTTTTTAGCGACCGAGACCTCCTCTCCTGACTGAGGGACACACGATCTGACTGTCCGAGAGACGCAGCATTCTACCCTGCCCGAGGGGCACCCGAGAGACACGCAGTCTTGCCCGAGGGGCACCTGGTTTCCTGACCGAGACAATATTCTGCCCGAGGGGCACTCACTCTCCCGACCGAGAGACACGCAGTTTTGCCCGAGGGGCACCTGTTCTCCTGACCGAGACAATATTCTGCCCGAGGGGCACCCACTCTCCCGACCGAGAGACGCAGCATCTCGCCCGAGGGGCACCTGTTCTCCTGACCGAGACAAAAATTTTGCCCGAGGGGCACCCACTCTCCCGACCGAGAGACACGCAGTCTTGCCCGAGGGGCACCTGTTCTCCTGACCGAGACAATATTCTGCCCGAGGGGCATCCACTCTCCCGACCGAGAGACGCAGCATCTCGCCCGAGGGGCACCTGTTCTCCTGACCGAGACAATATTCTGCCCGAGGGGCACTCACTCTCCCGACCGAGAGACACGCAGTTTTGCCCGAGGGGCACCTGTTCTCCTGACCGAGACAATATTCTGCCCGAGGGGCATCCACTCTCCCGACCGAGAGACGCAGCATCTCGCCCGAGGGGCACCTGTTCTCCTGACCGAGACAATATTCTGCCCGAGGGGCACTCACTCTCCCGACCGAGAGACACGCAGTTTTGCCCGAGGGGCACCTGTTCTCCTGACCGAGACAATATTCTGCCCGAGGGGCATCCACTCTCCCGACCGAGAGACGCAGCATCTCGCCCGAGGGGCACCTGTTCTCCTGACCGAGACAATATTCTGCCCGAGGGGCACTCACTCTCCCGACCGAGAGACACGCAGTTTTGCCCGAGGGGCACCTGTTCTCCTGACCGAGACAAAAATTTTGCCCGAGGGGCACCCGCTCTCCCGACCGAGAGATACACAATCTTGCCCGAGGGGCACCAAATCCCGACCGAGAAGACGACCCTCACACCATGCTCGTGTCAGGTCTCAAGAGGGCCGAAGCCGCGGTTGAGGACAACAACACCCCCACGCACTGGTTCTAATAAATGACGGCGAGGTGCACGGGGGGATCAGCACGAAGGAGGGGCGCAAAAAGATGGGGATGATGACGCCGTGGTGTTCAAGGTGGTCCTCCGCCGCTTATGAACGTGACAGCGGGACAGCGCTGCGCCCGTGGCCGCAGCGGATTGAGGACATTCCCATCAGCCATCGAGACTATCACCGCGCCTCGCCGAAAACCTGCTTCACGCTTGATCGCGCTCAAGGTTTCCAAACGCATACTTCAGCTGGAGGTTCCGTCACAGAGGCGCTGACAAAGGCGGGACCAAGAGCAACAGTCGGGTGCTGATAAATGGGTCGATACTGATGCAGCAAAGTGACGTCAGTGATATCCAACTCCTACTTTCCTGACCGAGACACGATCTTGCCGAGGAGCATCGGACCGAGACACCCACTTCTGCCTGAGGGGCACCTAGCCGAGACGCATTTTTCCTGCCCGAGGGGCATCTCGCCGAGACATTACCTGCCTGAGGGGCACCTGGCCACGACATACCTACAGCTTACGCTTGCGGGGCACCCTGCCTGAGGAGCACCTGGCCAAGACATACATTTCCGCCTACGAGGCACCCTGCCCGAGGGGCACCTGGTCAAGACACACACTTCCGCCTACGGGGCACCCTGCCCGAGGGGCACCTGGCAAAGACAGACACCTCTGCCTACGAGGCACCCTGCCCGAGGGGCACCTGGCCAAGACATACACTTCCGCCTACGAGGCACCCTGCCCGAGGGGCACCTGGCCAAGACAGACACTTCCGCCTACGAGGCACCCTGCCCGAGGGGCACCTGGCCAAGACATACACTTCCGCCTACGAGGCACCCTGCCCGAGGGGCACCTGGTCAAGACATACATTTCCGCCTACGGGGCACCCTGCCTGAGGGGCATCTGGCCGCGACATACACTTCCGCCTACGGGGCACCCTGCCTGAGGGGCACCTGGCCAAGACGCACATTCATGCCCGAGGGACACCGGGCCGAGACATTACATTCCCTGCCTGAGGGACACCTGGCCGAGACACATTCCTGCCGAGGGGCACTCACTCCCGACCGCGAGACGCAGGATTTTGCCTGAGGGGCACCTCCTCTCCTGACCGAGACACAACCCCGCCCAGCACAGTGCCGAGGGGCATTTACGCTTTCGACTGGAATACCGAGCCTGACCCGGGGAGACACAATCGTGCCACAATCGTGAGGGGCATACTCTCTTGATTGAGAAATACACCTTTTTTGCCCGAGCGACGGCGCCTGAAGGCGGAAGGGTGGCCTGTCACACACAGCCTGCCAGATCCAGCTCGAGCACGGTGACGCGACGTGAGCTTTCCGAGGGCGACAGTTTTCGTGTACCAATGCAACGCCCCCGGACACGCCCCCGAGAAGCCGGCACGTCTGTCGTGCCCAGCTTATCTGCGCGAATGCCGGCTACGCGCACCCCGGCGTCAAGCGGATGCCCGCACACGCCCCAAGCGGGGCATACTCCGTCGAAGCATAGTCTCCCTGCCGGGGGACACACATTCAAGCCTGCATTATTCACAGGGGTCAGGGGGAGTTCCGGGCGTCTGTGGCCCGGTGTTGAGACGTACGACCTCACAGTTCCATGCAGGGAAGGGGAGCTGCTGACTGGACACCTGCGAGGTGCCGTGGGACATACACAGAGATCAGGTATCCAACACAGCCGAGACGCTCTCCCAAGCTGCACTGCTCGGGGAGCAAAAGAAGCAGCGACTGAGAGACGCGTCCGCATCGCCTGTGTCAGCGGTGCCGCCGCTGAGGGGGTCCACCGAAACCGCAGCCATGGCAGCGGGCCGAGATCATTCCACAAGGTTGGGGGGCAGTCAGCCAGTCTTCCCGAGTACCCAGCAGCCTACTCGACAAGCCCGAACAGCGACTGCAGCGTGCGACAAGCTCCGGTCCGCGGGGACTCACCTCTCTCATTAAGAAGGCGACTCCGAGAATCCTTCTGGCATGCCCACACCTCCAGGGCCTCGAATTTCCTCACGCACCGGGAAATACGCCCTCCACACTGAGTCCGGGCGTTACCACTGAATCGACGCCACGTGGGGCCACAGGGCCTCCGTTTGATGCGCTGTCTACGAGGCGGGCGATGGGGCAGGTACAGTGGGGATCAGCCCAGTGGGAAGGGGGCCGCAGGAACGTGTTGTCCACCGCTCGAGCGGAGTTCAGGAGACGACAGTGCGCGCGATCGCCCTCTTTCACCCAGAAGGGCCGGCACCTCTCACACCTACCCCTGGGCACTCCATGCAGCGTCTCCAGTGCGCCATGAAGAGGCGCGCTGGGCTTCACCCCGCAACTCGCTCGCAGCCAGCGAAGACCGGAGAGGACACAGAGAGCCACAGAGCGATCGAGATCACGCCGGAAAGCACCGGGTGTTGGCCGGGCTCCCGAAGGGCGAGAGTTTAAGACGGCCGGACAGTAGACTGCTGCGGAGGAGCTGGGAGGCGAGTTTCAGACTGTGATTTCTCGATCCGCCGAGCCCTGTCCCCAGGCGAGAGCTGCCGGGTCATGGTGGCTGAATATGCACGAGCGTCGCGGTGGTGGTGCTGGGAGCGCACCAGAGGACTGTCACGCTGAGGGGCTGGGCATGGCCACTGACTACCTGGATACGGCCGTCTCAGTGCATCGCCCGGGGTGCAAAACGACATCGAGGATGTCAGGAAGAAGGGTCATGTGGGCACACACCAATATGTCGGAGACGTGAAGAAGCCTCGAGGGGAAGGGTTCCCCAGGGGATGGAGGATCCCGAAGAGGTACAGGGGGAGGATTCAAATACCCGGAGTGGGAAACGCACCAGACGTCGGGGGTCAGCCAAGAGCGGGTGGTTGCAGCACAGGCGGGGCTGTGTGCAACCTTTGCTCCCTTAGTTTCGCCGGGTTGAGACGCATCAACTCTCTCGCCGGGTGCGGCAACTGGAGAGACAGGCATGTTGTCGATAGGGCACACCAAGAATCACGAGGCTGGCCACACGACGGCGGCACACGGCCGAGGCAGGCGGATCCCCTCAGCGAGTGAGGTTCGATCGTTTTCCGTACAAGGTGCTCGTGACAACGTAGAAAGCGGTACATTACCATCGGAGGGATGCATACGATGGGCGACGGAGCCTGATCACTTCAATAGTAGACCGTTCGCGCGGCGTCCCTAAGTCCTTGGGTCCTAAGGGTCCTGGGTGGAAGCGTCCAATGCAACACTCACAGCATAGAGGCCAAGTGTTTCTCGTAGTATTTTTGCAAACCCCTGCAGGCCGTTCGCTATCGTCCACAGATCCCGTGTGGGGTGGACGAAGTTTTATTTGGGATTTTGGGATTTTGAGATTTTTTTTAACCACAGGGAGGCGCCCCTCGGGGGCGCTTCGCGCCCCCTCGGGAGGTACACATTGGCTACCTTTCCTTGAGAGGGCAGATCGCTGCACTTCTGGCAAGGCTGTTAGTACCTCCGGAGGCACTAATAACCTTGCTTATGAGCGAAACGCCCGTGGATTGGCAGGGACCGCTGTGCCACACAGTTCGGCTGGGCAAGGGGGGTCTGGGGGGCGGAGCCCCCAGCCGCCGGAGGCCACGGTCGTGAACATCTGTTCATTGCGGATGGACAGATTCATGTAACTTGAAAGGACTTGGGCACCAGACATACGCCACAGGGGGGTCTGGGCGGAGCAATGCATCGTACTTTGGGGAAGGTCGTTGTGGTCTCCTTCTAACACTTCCTTCCTCGTGCATTCCCCATCCCCTGAGCCTCGTGATCCCGTGGGCTCTTTCACCACCCACCACCCCTTCGGTGGGTGGGGGCCGAGCCCAGAATTTTTTTATCCCAACTTCGTCCCCTTGGGCGAAGTTGTTGGGCGAAGTTGGGACGAAGTAAATCTGAAGATTTATTTTTTTAGCGAAGTTGGGCCCAACTTCGCCCCGAGCGAACGGCCTGAACCCCTGCCGCCTGCTGGTAGTGGTAACTACGGAGGATTTTATTACACACCCGCCCAATACAGCCGACTTTTGCCCACACAGCACACCGGCACAGCATAGGCCCAACATCACACTCGGCCCCTCGGGACACAACCTGCTTATCAAGCGGAGGTATTTCAGCTTTGTGGTTCCACCCCCACTCCCCCCAACATATCGCCCCGCGGGTTAGAGAGAGAAACAGGTTCGCTGCCAGTTTCTCCTTTCCTGTGTTGATATGCGGGTGGGAGGTTGTGTGGGCCTCAGCGGTGCGACCAGTCGGTTGGCCAGGCCAGGGGTGGGGGGGGTTGTGGCCCGGCTAGTGGATCAGACTAGTCGGACGCCTTGGACTGGCGAATTGTTTCTTCCAGTTGTGTGTGCTCCACAAACAGGGAACATCGTAGAAAGTGTCCCTGCGCTTTGATCTGCACCTTTGATTTCATTTTATTTGTTGTGTTGTACGCTTCCACACTCGCACTCCGAATGATGGTTGTCGTGAGTGAGGGGGGGCGCAAAGGGCATGATCAGAGTTCATACGCAGCGTGAACCTTTCCACCCCACATTGAAGTGTGCGGGAAAACAAAAAAAATATCAACCAGACCATTCAACAAAGGAAACCCGCCCCCCCCCCCACCTCACACCGCAAGAGGGTGTTGGGAGACTTGTCTTGCCTTCATTTTTTTTAAGCACACTCGTGTGAGCGGAAAGCGCCCCACCACAGCTGCAACCAAACGTGCTCTATACACTAACCCCACCCTTCATCAGGCTCAGGGTGTGATCAGTTCAGGGTTTTGTGTGTAGAAGCGTCAACGCAACAAACTATCAAGCAGGCGAGAGAATCAAGAGGGGGGCAAGAGTGACAGAAGCGGACAGAGTACGCCGAGCTGCGTGGTTGTTCTGAAGAGAGAGGGACAGTAACTACGCCGTGCGTAACTACGGGCTGAGGGAGTACGCCGAGCTGCGCGTATTTTGAGGTCAGAGAGGGACAGTAACTACGCCGAGCTGCGTGTATCTTACAGAGAGGGGCAGTAACAACGCCGTGCTGCGTGTAACAAACAGAGAGGGACAGTAACTACGCCGAGCTGCGTGTATCTTACAGAGAGGGACAGTAACAACGCCGTGCTGCGTGTAACAAACAGAGAGGGACAGTAACTACGCCGAGCTGCGTGTATCTTACAGAGAGGGACAGTAACAACGCCGTGCTGCGTGTAACAAACAGAGAGGGACAGTAACTACGCCGAGCTGCGTAACAGAGAAGATGGCCACTCTGGATTGGGACACCCTGAAGGTTCCCGACCCCGCCCACCCCGACAACGAGCCAGCAGAGCGTCGCCCCGAGTGCATATTCGAAACCTGCAATACAACGCACACAGCCAGGACCGCATTCAGCTGCCACGACTGCGGTGGGACCACGGTCAGGACGTGCATGAGAGAGCACATCCCGGCGCACATCGTCCCCGAATGGCTCGAGGGCGCAGGGGACAGGGGCTGGGTGTGCCCCGAGTGCGCATGGGTCCGGCAGGCGGTCGACGAGGAGACCGCGGCGGACCTGGCAGCAGGGGCGGGCGAGCTAGGCGAGGACGGGGAGTACAGCGAGGCGGACAGCCAGAGTGGCACGGGCCTCCAGCACAGGGACGCACACCACCCCGCCGACTCGAACACCGATCTCCGCGTGGCGAACTCGCTGGAGTACCTGCTGAAGTTGACAGGCCGGCTGGAGAAGGAGCAGAAGGAGCTGAAGAAGATCGTGGAGACGCAGGCGAAGCAGATCGCCACTCTGCAGAAGGCGCTGCAGCGGACGGAGGCCGAGCTGCCCGCTGACTTCTCCGCCCACATCGTGTCGACCTGGGGATCGTCGATCGCCACTGCCCCCGGACGCAGGTTGGTGAAAGCTGAGGTATCCCGGGTTTTCCGACAGGCGGAGCTCAGCGATGCCCCGAGTTCACCGGACTGGCAACACCAGCTCATCCAGGCCTTCGACTCTCTGTTTCAGACAATGGGGCTGATCCGCGACGACGACGATCCGGACCGGTTTATCGAGGCCCTTCACAAGACAATCGTCGCTATGAACTCACACTTTCTCCTGAAGGGGCGAGCGGGCGCCCGCCTCTACCTGGCAAAGGCGAAGATTATGGACCCAGCGAAGTACGATGCGGTGGCACACGGGCGCCTACTCCGGGAGGGGCGGGCCACGCAGGACGACACGCAGGAGAGGCGGGCCGCGTTTCAGGAGCGGTTCCTGCAGGAGCGTAACACGCAGGATTTTTAAGCACACTCGTGTGAGCGGAAAGCGCCCCACCACAGCTGCAACCAAACGTGCTCTATACACTAACCCCACCCTTCATCAGGCTCAGGGTGTGATCAGTTCAGGGTTTTGTGTGTAGAAGCGTCAACGCAACAAACAAAAGGAAATTCATCAGAGCGGTTGTAGCTGTGAAGTGATAGGGCGCTTTCCGACAATCACACACACACACACACCACCACCGCCCCCTCCCCCTCCCCCCCGATCCAACCCTCAGCCCCCGCCTTCCCATTTCGTCGCGTCCTCCGAGGCGGCAAATGAATCATATGTGCGTCGACATTTTTCTTCTTCTTCTTTCTATGGAGCTCCTCGCTCCGTATCACTGTGTGTGTCAAACCGTGACACTTTCCAGTGTGGGGGTCTCCGCTCTGTGCCACACTGTGTGTCAATCTGAGTCGCTTCGCAGCAAGTGCTGTGAGCGCGGCTCACTTTTTCTCACCTTGCTGCGTTGGACGAGCGGACCTGCATCGTACAGGAAGTCCACGAAAGACTAACACACGAGAACTGATACGCTTTCTGCACTTCTGAGCGTTGGCCAGCAATGCTAGATTAGCGGGCCCGCATCGTACAGAAGTCCACGAATGACCGCTGCGTGGGGTGCCCCCCCGCTACCAGGTGTGACTGAGTGAGAACAAGTGAGCAGCAGCCCCACTTCCCCTCACTGCCTGACGAGCTGTGAGGGCCCCCATGAGAACTGATACTTCTGATCGAAGGCCATGCCTTTATCTCTTTCCGGATGCACAAACAAACACATTGCATATGCCGGATTCCTTTTGTTTTTTCTGGTGTACTTCTGTTGAGGTGTTAGGGCGTAGGAGGGGTGGGGTGCGTGTGGGTGTGTGGGTGTTGTCCATTATTGTCCGTTTCTCTCTCTTCCGCCGGGAGGGGGTCTTCCGTCAGGACCACCCTTCCATATTTCGTTCGTATTTTCTTCTGGCTTTATTATTCGGCACAAACAACATCACAGACAACCGCGGCCCTCCCCCTTCCCCGTTTATTCTGATCTTGGTGGAAGCGGTCAACAAAACAACACGGTTTCTCCTCCCTTCATGTTTCCCTGTAGCGAGTGAGTGAAGCAAACGGAAAGGATGGTATTTTGATCTGGGCCTTTCCACAACCTCTTATTTTTCCTGGCTTTTGGCGCACAAAACAGCAGCCCTGTCTTTTCTTTTGGAGTTGTGCGTGTGGGGTGTTCTCGCGATCGACGAATGCCCGCTGGTTCTTCTCTCCCCTACTGATTTGCAGGCGCTTTGTTTCCACGCCTTTCGGAAGTGCGGAGGGGGGGTTGGGGGACGAGGGCGGGGGGTTACATGCGTTTCTTCTCGGCACACGAGCAATCTTGTGCAGAATGGGAAGTGGCCCGACCGCACAGCCCCAAGCACACGTGGTCTCCCCTCCTCCCCCCCCCCCCCCCCCCCAGCTTAAACCAAACGGGGGCAGTGAGGCTTGCAGCCCTCAAGGGCTGTGGCTGCACGCCTCCAGCAAGGATCCATCCGAGGTTCAGACCGACCAGGATGCGATGTCAGTTCGTGAACCCAAACTACAGAACACATATTTTTTACTTTTGGCATGTCACTGTGTGTTGTTTTTGAGTGTGGACCGCGTCATTGCAACACACACGACAAAGCCCGTTTTCCACAAAAATACAGCTGGGAGTCGTGCAGGATCATTCGTGAAGAAATGCGAAAGGTAAATGAGAAAGTGTCTTTCGTTGCTCGCACGAACAAGAACGATCGTGTTGTGCATGTTACAGTGCTAAGAGCCCGAAGGAGCAAAAGTAGAACCTGCTGCGCTAGCCCCACCATGCAGCCTCAGTACGACAGGACGCGCGCAAAAAAACACCAACGCTGCCACGAGTCTTTTTAGGCGGAAACGCTAGCTGTACTGCAACACCCCCCCCACCCGCCCAATCCTCGATCCAGAAGAAGACAGGCCCAGGCTCAAGCTTACTTGTGATTGCCGAACCGAACCCCCACCCTATCTTCAACCCGCTGGCCTCAGGGACAGGTGGCAGTGCCCCTCCCCATGCCTGCCCCACCCCACCCACCCACCCTCGCGCTATTCGTCGTGTTGTGCCGTCCCTGCTTTGGTGCTCTCGCGATCGACGAAAACCCGCAGCTTCTTCTCACCCCTTACTGATTTGCAGACGCAAAGGTTCCCCAGGGAGTGAGGATGTCGGGTTTATTGCTCTGTATGCAGCGCAGAAGGTGGGTGCAGCGGTATTCGGTTGTGGGGGGGGTCTTCGCCGATCGTTATGCTTCGTTATTCTTCGTCAGTTTTCACCTAGTTTCCTTAGGAAATGCACCAAAATGCACTGGCGATCACCCCGTAGCGAAGACCCCCTGTGTGTGCTCAACAAAAGGGGTCCGGAACTGTACCCCACAGTTGCTGGACAAGGGGTGTCGACATTAGAGGAGGGGGGAGGTGGGGAGTGGAAGGGGGGGGGGGGGGGAACGGACCGTGCCGGGTATGCTTCTGATTCGGGTGGAAGCGTCAACACATCATCCATAAGAAGGAAACACGGTTGCTACGCTTTTGATTTGTGTGTGTGGGGGGTGGGTGTCCAGATCTTTGTGTGCGTGTATTCCGTGCGATCGAAGTGAATATGTGAAAATACACGGCATTTTATTTCTCGCGCTCCCTCTCTCACCCTCCCTCCCTCTCCAGTGATTCTGAGAGCGTGCCATGCCTGTGGCGTTACTGCTTCCCCGAACTCTCCAGCCGATGCAAGCACCAGCCGGAGCAAAAACGGCACATCGCCATGCCCCCTCTTCTCTTTTTTTTGTAATTTTTATCCGTCTTATGATTTCTATGCTTGTTCCGAGCGACGCAGCGCGTCGAAAGTCGCGAGGGAACGTGGAATGTGGAAATTATTCGACAGAGATTGTGGGGCTGACCGCCCCCTCCCACCCGTGCCACTTCACAAGGCCTCAACACGTGTTTGAGATCCGGGGTTTATGCGCTCGGCTGGGGGTAAAATTACCTTTGTCTCTCACAACGGAAAGAGAAGAGTTCCAAGAACACAAGAGCTGCGGTCGGAGCGGCCCCTGTTCCACTCGGGTGGGAGGTGGGATCGGGATGACATGTCCAATCATTTCGACCAGTGATCCGCGAGCTGTGCCGAATATAATATTCACGGCGACTGTTTCCATAGCCAATAGCGCCCCCGCCCCCCCCTCCCGCCACGACCACCCCCTCCCATCCCCTGCCATCCCATCTTTTTCTTTTTCGAAGACATTGCAAGATGTTATAGGAAATTTTTCAGGATCGGTTTTGAGGAGGCGTTCCGTGCTCTACACTCATCACACCACCACACCTTCATCAGCCAGGAGACTTGTGTATTTCGTCACCAAGAGTTTTTTCGTTGAGGCTTCACACCAAGTCAGACGTCCTTCGCCGTCTTTTCTTGCAAAAGCCCAAGGTTGGGTGTGTGTCAGAGGCTTAGCTTGGGGGGGGAAACTCGGTCAGCTGACCGAGTTTCAGCCAAACCCGGAAAAAAACTCGGTCAGCCAGGGGATAAGATAGGTCTGGTTTTCCGGTTTTCAAAACCAGGGTTTCCCGGTTCCCGGTTTTCTGGAAAAAAAAAAGGTCGGTCTCATTTTTGGCGGTTTTTTTTGTGATTTTGGGACAGTAAAACAGTCAGAAAAAACGCCATAAAAAAATAGAAAGTGACCCCATCGTGATCCGCACAGAGCTCAAATAGTCCAAAGAAGGCAGAGAAGCGGAGAAGAAAAATGGACCTAGCGGGTGGCCCGGTGGGTGGTGATGCCCTCGTCATGCAGGTCTCTTCTGTTTTGAAGGTGCACACATGGTGGACTCCAGCCACCATGTCTAAGAGGGAGTCTAAGACTGCAGTCTGGAGGGCTGAGACGAGAACTCAAACGACTTTCAAGCAGTCTTGAAGGTCGCCAAGCCTATTGGGGGCAACTAACAGATGAGATTTGTTTGTTGCCTGTCGTCACAGCTAGGTGCCCATCTCTTCGATAACGGAATGTGTGCAGAGATCTCGTGGACCCTTTGGCCATTCTGTCGTGCACCCACTCCACCCACAACGCACACCTGTCACGAGTGGTCGCTCCCCCGTCCTCCTCCACCCTGAAGGTTGAACCCTCAAGGACCAGTGATCTCCTGCTGGCCGGGCTGCGATACAGCGAAGCCTTCCTACTTACAAGCGAATCCAGACTGTAGGGAACAGATGTTCACTACCGTGGCCTCCGGCGGCTGGGGGGCTCCGCCCCCCAGACCCCCCTGTGTAAAAGCATTGCACCAGACCGGTTTTTTGGGCGAGAGTCCAAACTTTCAAAGCAGCTGCTGCGCCTGCCCCACCAAGCAGCCTCAGTACGACAGGACGCGCGCAGGCACCGGGCCCTCTCAGATTCTGGGAGGGTTTGCGCGGGTCGCGCGCGCCGAAGGCGCGCGCGAAAAATTTTCAAAACCAGAAAAACCGGAAAACGGCGCCAGAAAAAAAGTCTATCTTATACCCTGGGTCAGCCCAAAAAAAAAAAAAAGGTAAAAATTTCCGCGAAAAAATCGGATTTTTTATGGGGTGCAGCAGCACAGGAGGTGAAGCACGCGTGCGAGCGGAACGCGAACACCCCATTCTCCTTCTGTCCCGGATTCGTCGCTAGCCCGCGAATAACGTCAGCAGTCTCGAATTCCGTCTCCCGGCAACATGGTGGGCACGCAGGTGCAGGAGGCTCTGGGCCACATCGCTGACCATTGCCTGGCACCTCTCCCGGGGATCACTGGCGCGTACCCTTGCCCGGACTTCAATGCCCCAGCAGCACACCCACTGAAGTGGGCACAGGCGCACAAGACTGCCCTTCTGCAGGAGCCCGGGTGTCTGTTCCGAGTTTCGGAGGTTGGGCTTGCAGGAGGTTATTCGGCGGTTTACCTCGGGAAACCTCGCTCTCACGTGCAAGCTACTCCAGCTTGCATCTAATCAGGAATGCTTTGACCTCGCACGCCCTGCTCTGCCATGAACAAGCGCCCAGAAGTGACCCTTGATGAGATAGGGTCCCATCTCTGCAGCTGCGTATTCGCTGCAATCTTCACCTCCCGTGACTGTCCGCATCTACAGGAGAAATGTTGCATCGACAACGGCAGTGCTGGGCACTGCTTCTGTTGAATGCTTGTTTCCAAGCCCCGCTTTGTCTCCACCAGGCTTCGCCAACTGAGCAGCAAAAGCCTTGCAAATGTACTCTTTGCGGGAGTGGAATGTCGCGAAGATTCACAGGGTATCTCCGTAGCCACTCTTGCGAGGTAGAAAAGTTCACGGGATCACCAAGAAGGCTCTTTGTCGGCTCACTTCAGGACTATTTGCGCTGCCGGGACTGCACCCGCCACTGGCGGGGAACTGCCAATGCAGCACCTACAAAGGCAACAAAGCAAACTCAGGTTGCAGACCTGGTTGCTGAGCTGGTGTTCTAGAAGGGGGGGACCCGGGAAGGCAGCAACGTCGAATTCTGGGTGAACGGGGTGGTGGGGGGCAACTCAACTGTGTGTACTGTGACCGAGTCTGACCGAGTTTCGGCCCCAACCCCAAAATCCAAGCTAAGCCCCTGGTGTGTGTGTTCAAAAAAAAAATCGGCACCCCCCAGGGCCGGTCTATATATCGTGCGGAAGTGGGCCTTTCCGTGGTGTCCCCCCTTCACTACACACACCCCTCACCCCGTCCTTCAAAACTATAGACAGCGCGCAGAGATCGCAAGTTTCGACGCCGCTGATACCGCCCAAGAGATCTTTGAATCCGAGAGGCAACAGAAGGACAACTAGCTTCAACGACAACGCTGCTCCCGCCCGTGAGATCGTTGAATCCGAGAGGCAACAAGGGTCAGCAAGCTTCAACTACCCCGCTGAGCCCGCCCGAGAGGTCTTATGTACCCGAGAGGCATCACAGGCCAGCAGGCTTCAACGACAACCGCTGATCCCGCCCGAGAGGTCTTTGGATCCGAGAGGCAACAAGGGACAGCAGGCTTCAACTTCATTGCAAGATGTTATAGGAAATTTTTCAGGATCGGTTTTGAGGAGGCGTTCCGTGCTCTACACTCATCACACCACCACACCTTCATCAGCCAGGAGACTTGTGTATTTCGTCACCAAGAGTTTTTTCGTTGAGGCTTCACACCAAGTCAGACGTCCTTCGCCGTCTTTTCTTGCAAAAGCCCAAGGTTGGGTGTGTGTGTTCAAAAAAAAATCCCGTGTTTTGGTGAACGAACTGGCATGAAGGGGTGTGATCGAGATAGTGGAAGCGATCAACAAGTACAACCACTCTCTCTGAGATCTCAGAATGTTTACCTCACCCCTTTTCCTTTTCCTATCCTCCGACACAAATCAGAGACTCAAGAATTTTGCGATTATTCTTCGAATTTGACAGACTGCAACGAACAGAAAACACTTTGCACAGGCCCCATGCACAACACTTTGGCAGCGGAGTCACAGTGTGCGTCGGGCCGATGGAGAAGGGGGGGTGAGGTAAGGTGGGATGGGGCGGGTGGCAACAGCGACACGCAATTCCCAAGGCAGCAGAACCCACCTCCCCCGCATCTGCATGTCTGTTGCAGGGGTGGTGGGGGTGAGGGGGAGGGGGAGGGGGGGGGGGAGCGAAAGAACATGCAGGCAGGTTGTGGAGCCCGCGAATGAACTCAGTCATGCACCCTCGCCCCCCCACCCTCACCCAGCCCCCCCCACCCCCTTCGCTGCGTGAAGCCCCTGCCATGCATAGCTGATTTCCCGTAAACTCTTTTTGAAATGGAGCGCTCCCCCCCCCCCCTTTTTCAAAAAAGCAAACAGATTTTCTTACCTATCACCCCCACCCCTTCGCTGCGTGAATTTTGCAACTTCTGTCCGAACGAATCAGCAAGGGTCGGTGCCGGCCTTCCTCTGTGCAGCGGATGCCAAATCTCACACAGGAATGCTCGATTGCGGTGTGAAGTGTCGCGATGGAGAAGGGTTCACCGCCATGCAGAGAACAGGTGGCAGGACGAAGGTGGGATCGCTGGTCTGCCCTGTAGTGATGACGATCTCATGTGGTGGGCCTCCATTATGCCACAGTCATGACCCAAGAAGTCGTTCTTTAGTGTGACTTGAGTCGCCGATGCTGGCAAATAGCTTCCTGTGTCGGTGCCAGGTGCACATCCACACATGGTGTCGTCTCCGTGGTGTGACCGTGCTGTGCCGTTCTTCAACCTGGTCGGCGAAAGAAGGGCCGGAGGGTTGATGAGGGTTTAGGTGTCACACTACAAAAGTGTGAGGGCCCGTCTCCAACGAACTACCGACTAGACTACAGCGATCCGACAAACATTGGTGGGGTGTCATCAGGATTTTTTGAGCACATTTATGATGCGTAAAAGTGTAGGAGTGCTTCCGACGATCCTGTTCCGTTTCTGTGTGTCTTGCTATCTCGTGTTCACATGTGCTCCACACCTACATCAAAGCAGCAGGCTCGAGGGTGGTGGAAGCGTCAACGCATCATTAAGGAAGAAGGAATCACGGTTGCTACGCTTTTCGGGGCGACGGTGGGTATTTCAGCAGTACCTGGCGACTAACCACGGTTCCGGGGTGATTGCACTGCGCTCTGTCGAATCTGTCGAAGCGGAGGAGGGGCAGAACTGCAGTGGTTGCACCACCGCGTGACTTCGCCACACCACACCACCAGACACAGGCAAGGCTTAGCGTCTGTTGAATCAATGGAGGTGTTCCTGAAGGACAGGCTGTGTGGGGAGCAGCATGCTGTGCACATCGGGGAGGGCGACACCCCGGTTCATCTCAAGGAAAACGCACTCGACGTGGTGCTCGGGTCCCCTGCTGACGCGCTCCCCGAAGATGTGGAGCTCTCGGTGGATGGGGAGGTGCTCGACGACAGCACGCCTCTGTGCGGTGCCGCAGGTGTGTCGCAGGGGTGCTGCATCGACGTGGCGCTCTCGGGTGCTCGCTTCGTTGAGGTGTTGGAGGAGCAAAGGCGCGACAAGCCGGGTGGGTCTGCCGTTGACATCAACACCATACCTGTCTGGGCACGGCGTCTGCGTGATGTGGCGCTTGCGGTGGTGCAGTGTGACGGCAACGCGTTGCAGCACCTCGATGAGTCTTTCCGGAGTGACAGACACGTCATCACCGCAGCGGTGCGCAGTCACGGTGACTCATTTCAATACGCCTCCGAAGACCTGCGTGCAGATGAGGACGTGGTGCTGTCGGTGGCACTGGTCCGCTCGAGTCTCCTGATGGAATCCTCCAATGTCCTGAGGCACGCATCACCTGCACTGCTCAGCAACAAGCCCTTCGTCCTCACTCTTGTGCAACGGTCTGGCCATGCACTTCCTGTACTCAAACACGTCGATGCAGCGCTGCAGGCCGACAGGGAGGTCGTCATGGCGGCAGTCCAATGTGAACCTGTCGCACTCGAGCACGCCTGTGAGTCTCTCCGCAACGACAGGCAGGTGGTGATGGCGGCAGGCGAGGGCATCAAGCACGCAAGTGCTGCACTGCGTAATGACAAGGGGCTTGCTCTCCGTGCCATACGGGTGGGCGTGTTGTCAGCCGTTCCTGAGGCACTGCGTGGCGACAGGGAGGTGATGCTGACTGCCGTGCGTATCTGGGGGTGCAACTTTAGCCAGGCATCACCCGCACTGCTTCACGACAGGGAGTTCCAACGCGAGGCCGTGCTGTGGCACGGTAGGGCGTTGGAGTGCGTCCCCAAGCCGGCCCCGCGTTACTCCTGTTTTGGTTCCAGCCCTGCTGAAGAGCCGTGCTCGGACGTGCCGCTTCACCAAGACCGGGACCTTATTCTTGCAGCAGTCGAGACCTACCCACCGTCACTCGAATCCGCCGACCCTTCCCTGCAGGGCGACAGGGAGGTGGTGCTCGCTGCGATGCGCAGTCGAGCAGTGCATCACTCCCTTGCACTGAGCTGTGCATCCTCAGACTTGAAGAAGGACGAGGAGGTGGTGTTGGAAGGTGTGCGGCGTGACGTATTTGTTCTCAGAGAAGCAGACTCCTCGCTTCGCAGCAACAGAGACTTCGTGCTGCAGTGTGTCAAGCTGCAGGGATGTGCCTTGGAGTACGCCTCCCCCCCTGTGTCCAGCGACAGGGAGGTGCAGCTTGCTGCGGTATCACAATACCCAGGTGCTTTGAAGTTCTGTGACGAGTCGATACGCAGCAACAGAGATGTGGTCCTCACAGCCGTGCGGAAGGGGGGCTATGCTTTGAAGTACGCTTCAGGCAACCTGCGCAAGGATCATGAGGTCGTGCTTGCTTCTGTGAAGTCGTCACAGTCGGCGCAGCGTGCTGACGCGGCATTTCACGAGGACGAGGAGGTGGTGCTCGCAGCCATACACACTGACGGGGAGGCTCTTCAACACGCCGACCCTTCTTTTCGCAGCAACAGAGACTTCATGCTTGCAGCCGTCCGCAAGTGCGGGTGCGCGCTTCGCTACGCCAGTCCTTCACTGTGCCGTGACAAAGAGCTTCAACTGGCTGCCGTCTTGCAGGACGGGAGGGCGCTGCAGTACGCTGACCCTTCACTGCGAAGCGACAGGTCGGTTGTGCTTCAAGCGGCTCGTGCACACGGCGACGCACTGCAGTTCGCCGATCCTGTGTTCTGTGGTGATGAGGAGGTGTTCCTCGCAGCCGTGACGAGTTTCGGCAGTGCATTGCGCTTCGCCCACCACACACTTTGGAACAAGCGTGAGATTGTGCTGGCGGCTGTGCGCCAGGACGGAATGGCCCTGGAGTACGCCCCCACAGCGCTGTGCTGCGACAAGGAGGTGGTGCTGGCGGCAGTGCGTGCCGACCCAGACGCCTATGTCCACGCGTCTGCCCCGCTGCGCCGCGACAGCGACGTCCTTGCTGCCGCCTTTCCATGACCTGCACCACCACCACAAGAAGAGATGCTGCTGGCTCTGAAGCTGAAGCCCCTAGCCACCCAGCCACCCAGCGTGTCTCTGTGAAGCATACCAAGAGACGCTTCGCCCATACCCTCCTGCAAAGGCATGCAGGCTGCGTGTGGAGGTGGGGTGGCTTCACCCTGCGAGGGCACCCCTTCGCCCTGTGCCACATTGTGTTGCGTGTCAGTCTCCAACGCCACCCCCACCCCGCCCCCCTCCCTGGAGGCCTGAACAGCCTATGTTTTTGTACCAGACACACCTGTGTGTCAGAGGAAATGCGACAGACACATGGAAGGATTCGGTGCGCAGCGACGCTCCTCATTGTTCTTCTCTATCTTCTTTGCTCTGCCATCATTCCACTTTCTGTACTTCAGGCAGGTCAGCCGAGGCGACGCACACAGGGGTGGGGGGGTGAGAGAGAGAGAAGTGTTTTAAAAAATGAGGAGGGGTCGTTGTGATGGGATGGATGCGTGCAATGCAAGCAAGTGACAGACTCCTGAAGTGTGTCAGTAGTGTTTTTCAGCACACTTCGATGTGGGCGGAAAGTGTCGCGTGCTTGTTCGTGCCCTTGTGCTCCTCACTCACGACACCATCATCAGCAGGAGTGTGAGTGTGGAAGCGTCAACGCAAAAAAACAGAAGCCAAATAAAAAAGTGCCGAACAAAGGGCAGTGACACTTTTTGGTCGCCGGTTGTGCGCACAAACAGCCAAGTCTATTGGTCGCACCTGGTCCTTCGCTTAGAGATGCAGAAAGTGAACCAAAGTGGGCCGCCTCGCACAACAGCCTGTGGAGTGACACAGTCAGGGCGTTCGCTACTGGGCGAAGTTGGGCCAACTTCGCCTAAATAAATAAATGATCGGATTTACTTCGCCCCAACTTCGCCCAACAACTTCGCCCAAGGGGGCGAAGTTGGATAAAAAAATTCTGGGCTCGGCCCCCACCCCCCGAAGGGGGGTGGGGTGGGGGTGGGTGGTGAAAGAGCCCACGGGATCACGAGCCTCAGGGGATGGGGAATGCTCGAAGAAGGAAGTGTCAGAAGGAGACCACAACTGCCTTCCCCAAAGTACGATGTATTGCTCCGCCCAGACCCCCCTGTGGCGTATGTCTGGTGCCCAAGTCCTTTCAAGTTGCATGAATCTATCCATCCACAATGAACAGATGTTCACTACCGTGGCCTCCGGCGGCTGGGGGGCTCCGCCCCCCAGACCCCCTGACAGCCGAACTGTGTGGCACAGCGGTCCCTGACGATCCACGCGTTTCGCTCATAAGCAAGGCTATTAGTGTCTTCGGAGGTACTAACAGCCTTGCCAGAAGTGCAGTGATCTGCTCAAGGAGAGGTAGCCAATGTGTACCTCCCGAGGGGGCGCGAAGCGCCCCCGAGGGGCGCCTCCCCCCGACGGATAAAAAAATTTCCCGAATTCCTAAAACCCTAAATAAAACTTCGCCCACCCCACACGGGAGCGGTGGGCGATAGCGAACGCCCTGGACACAGTTCGACAGCAAAGGGCCACACCGTGTTGCTTTCTTGCCTCGCCATTCCAGCGCCCCCTCACCATTGCCATAGGTCCCGTGTTGCGTTCTTGCCCACAGCACAGCGCCCCCTTGCCCCTGCCTCTGTTTGGAGGCAGCTGATGCGTTGCATCTGAGAAGAGAAGAAGTCAAATGAGTGGCGCAGTGCTCTCTCTGCGACAGACAGCTCCACCCCCCCCCCCCCGTTCCCTCCCTCCCTCACGAAGCCCCCCTCTCCACCCTTGCAGCATGCACCTGAGACTGCAGTTGATCCAGTGTGGTTCCAGCACCTCCTCTTGCCTGGCTTTCTGAGCACATGCATGTTTTTGAGCGCATTTATGAAGCGTAGAAGTGTAGGAGTGCTTCCGACGACACTGTTCCTTTTCTGTGTGTCTAGCTAGCTGGTGTTCACATGTGCTCCACACCCGCTCCTCCTGCCTGCCTTACTTCAAGGCCTTGCAGTTTGTTTCCCAGAAACATGGAAGTATGTGTTCGTCATGCCGGGAGCGGGGACAGCTGTGTCGTCGGAGTTCCGGAAGGCGGGACCGTGGTCAGGCTGAAGGCGGATGCGCTGGAGGAGATGTTCCCGGGTTCCATCAACGCATCCCGTGAGGCTGAAAACGTGGCAGCACACATCGAAGGGTGTGAGGAGGAGCTGGACGATGAAGAGCGCGTTGCCGACACGGGTCTGGAGGACGGGGGTGCTGTCAAGCTCGTCCCACGCTGGCCCACAGTCAGGGCCCCATCAGTCTACCTTGTGCATGACGACGTTTCCTGCATCAAACTGTCGAGGTGTGGGAAGCTGTGTGCTGTCGGCTACTTCGGCGAACGCATCACTGTGTTTGACACCACCACCGCTGATGTGGTGGCGGAGTTAGCACACGGCAACAGTTCTATGAGGGGTATTGGTTGCACTGCATTCTCTGTCTGTGGGACGTGGTTGGCAACGTGCTCTCCTGACGGCACCATCTGCGTGTGGCTGACAGCAACCTGGGAGAAGGTCTGCACGCTGGACCATGACACCAGGAGCGCGTACAGTAGCAGGGCAGCGTGGACATACTGCGGACGTCTGGTGTCCGGAGACGAGAGCAGAAAAGTGCGTGTGTGGGACTTGAAGGGCACACCGAGCGCCACAGTGCTGGAGGGTCACAGCAAGGGTGTTCGCAGCATTGCTGTGTCGGGCACGAGGATCTTCAGCGGGTCAGAGGACAACAGCATCCGTGTGTGGGACATCAACACCCTCACACACACACACACCCTGGACGACCATACTGATTGGGTGATCGACATCGCCCTGACTCAGGACGAGCAGCACCTGGTGTCGTGCTCCAACGACAAGTCACTCAAAGTGTGGTGCACAAACACCCTCAGCTGCCTGCGTACTGTGGAACTGGAAGGCAATCCCACCTCACTTGCTGTGTCACAGCCAGGTGATGTTGTTGCAGTGGCGTCTCGCTCCGCTGGCACCACCCGGCTGTACTGCCTCAGCACAGGTGAGTGTGTCGGTCAGTTGCCCTCTAATGCCCACTGTTCTGCTGTCGCACTCAGCCTCTGCGGGAGGTGGGTCTTCGCACCAAAGGCCCAGAATTCTGTCACTGTGTGGGCTGTGTCTTCCGTTTCACCCTGAGGGTAGTGTCTCGTAACCCTGTTTCCCTCGCTTGCGCGCATGCCTGTTTTCGGTTGCACAACAAAACAAAAGAAACCCGGCACTCCTTTGTTATCTGGCACTGCCTTGTGCTAACCCGGCACTGCCTTGTGCTTGCCTCTCCTTGCTACCCCTCTATCTGTTGTGCTGTCTGTTGTGGTGGAAGCATCAACGCATCAAAAACCTAAGGAAGAAGGAAGCACGGTTGCTACGATTTTGCTGCTGTTGCTGCATGGCAGCCCCTGAGTTATTCAGAATGCAAAGCGGATATTGGTATTCCGCCCGTGGCTTCGCCACACAGCACCACCAGACACACAGGGCAAGACCAAGCTCGTCTGTTGAATCAATGGAGGTGTTCCTGAAGGACAGGCTGTGTGGGGAGCAGCATGCTGTGCACATCGGGGAGGGCGACACCCCGGTTCATCTCAAGGCAAACGCACTCGACGTGGTGCTCGGGTCCCCTGCTGACGCGCTCCCCGAAGATGTGGAGCTCTCGGTGGATGGGGAGGTGCTCGACGACAGCACGCCTCTGTCCGGTGCCGCAGGTGTGTCGCAGGGGTGCTGCATCGACGTGGCGCTCTCGGGTGCTCGCTTCGTTGAGGTGTTGGAGGAGCAAAGGCGCGACAAGCCGGGTGGGTCTGCCGTTGACATCAACACCATACCTGCCTGGGCACGGCGTCTGCGTGATGTGGCGCTTGCGGTGGTGCGGTGTGACGGCAATGCGTTGCAGCACCTCGATGAGTCTTTCCGCAGTGACAGACACATCGTCACCGCAGCGGTGCGCAGTCACGGTGACGCATTTCAATACGCCTCCGAAGACCTGCGTGCAGATGAGGACGTGGTGTTGTCGGTGGCACTGGTCCGCCCGGATGTGCGGCCCTTCAATGCCGTGAGGCATGCATCACCTGCACTGCTCAGCAACAAGCCCTTCGTCCTCACTCTTGTGCAACGCTCTGAACATGCACTTCCTGTCCTCAAACATGTCGATTCGGTGCTGCAGGCCGACAGGGAGGTGGTTATGGCGGCAGTTCAATGTGACCCTGGCGCACTCGCGTACGCCTGTGAGTCTCTCCGCTACGACAGGCAGGTGGTGATGGCGTCATGTGACGGCATGAAGCATACATTGAGTGCTGCACTGCGTAACGACAAGGAGCTTGTTCTCCGCGCCATACGAGCGGGCGTGTTGTTCGATATTTCTGCTTCTGAGGCACTGGGTGACGACAGGGAGGTGCTGCTGGCTGCCGTGCGTAGGTTGGGATTCTACGTCACAGAGGTAGCAGAGGCACCCGCACTGCGCCACGACAGGGAGTTCCAACGCGAGGCCGTCCTGTGGAACGGTGAGATGTTGGAATATGTCCCCGAGCCGGAAGAGCCGTGCTCAGACGTGCCGCTTCACCAAGACCGGGACCTTATTCTTGCAGCAGTCGAGACGTACCCCCCGTCACTCGAATCCGCCGACCCTTCCCTGCAGGGCGACAGGGAGGTGGTGCTCGCTGCGATGCGCAGCAGAGTGTGGGGTAACTACTATGCACTGAGCTGTGCATCCTCAGACTTGAAGAAGGACGAGGAGGTGGTGCTGGCGGGTGTGCAGCGCGACGGATTTGTTCTCGAAGAAGCAGACTCCTCGCTTCGCAGCAACAGAGACTTCGTGCTGCAGTGTGTCAAGCTGCAGGGATGTGCCTTGGAGTACGCCTCCCCCCCTGTGTCCAGCGACAGGGAGGTGCAGCTTGCTGCGGTATCACAATACCCAGGGGCTTTGGAGTTCTGTGATGAGTCGATCCGCAGCAACAGAGATGTGGTCCTCACAGCCATGCAGAAGATGGGCTATGGTTTGAAGTATGTTTCAGACAACCTGCGCAAGGATCGTGAGGTCGTGCTTGCTTCTGTGAAGTCGTCTCAGTCACTCCAGCATGCTGACGTGGCATTCCGCCAGGACGAGGAGGTGGTGCTCGCAGCCATACACACTGGCGGGGAGGCTCTTCAACACGCCGACCCTTCTTTTCGCAGCAACAGAGACTTCATGCTGACAGCCGTCCGCAAGTGCGGATTGGCTCTTCGCTACGCCAGTCCTTCACTGTGCCGTGACAAAGAGCTTCAACTGGCTGCCGTCTTGCAGGACGGGAGGGCGCTGCAGTACGCTGACCCTTCACTGCGAAGCGACAGGTCGGTTGTGCTTCAAGCGGCTCGTGCACACGGCGGTGCTCTGCAGTTTGCCGATCCTGTGTTCTGTGGTGATGATGAGGTGTTCCTCGCAGCTGTGACGAGTTCCGGCCGTGCATTGCGCTTCGCCCACCACACACTTTGGAACAAGCGTGAGATTGTGCTGGCGGCTGTGCGCCAGGACGGAATGGCCCTGGAGTACGCCCCCACAGCGCTGTGCTGCGACAAGGAGGTGGTGCTGGCGGCAGTGCGTGCCGACCCAGACGCCTATGTCCACGCGTCTGCCCCGCTGCGCCGCGACAGCGACGTCCTTGCTGCCGCCTTTCCATGACCTGCACCACCACCACAAGAAGAGATGCTGCTGGCTCTGAAGCTGAAGCCCCTAGCCACCCAGCCACCCAGCGTGTCTCTGTGAAGCATACCAAGAGACGCTTCGCCCATACCCTCCTGCAAAGGCATGCAGGCTGCGTGTGGAGGTGGGGTGGCTTCACCCTGCGAGGGCACCCCTTCGCCCTGTGCCACATTGTGTTGCGTGTCAGTCTCCAACGCCACCCCCACCCCGCCCCCCTCCCTGGAGGCCTGAACAGCCTATGTTTTTGTACCAGACACACCTGTGTGTCAGAGGAAATGCGACAGACACATGGAAGGATTCGGTGCGCAGCGACGCTCCTCATTGTTCTTCTCTATCTTCTTTGCTCTGCCATCATTCCACTTTCTGTACTTCAGGCAGGTCAGCCGAGGCGACGCACACAGGGGTGGGGGGGTGAGAGAGAGAGAGAAGTGTTTTAAAAAATGAGGAGGGGTCGTTGTGATGGGATGGATGCGTGCAATGCAAGCAAGTGACAGACTCCTGAAGTGTGTCAGTAGTGTTTTTCAGCACACTTCGATGTGGGCGGAAAGTGTCGCGTGCTTGTTCGTGCCCTTGTGCTCCTCACTCACGACACCATCATCAGCAGGAGTGTGAGTGTGGAAGCGTCAACGCAAAAAAAAGAAACCAAAGAAAAAAGTGCCGAACAAAGGGCAGTGACACTTTTTGGTCGCCGGTTGTGCGCACAAACAGCCAAGTCTATTGGTCGCACCTGGTCCTTCGCTTAGAGATGCAGAACGTGAACCAACGTGGGCCGCCTCGCACAACAGCCTGTGGAGTGACACAGTTCGACACACAGCAAAGGGTGACCTTCACTTGTGGTTTATGTGCCTCTGCATCAGATGTGAGTGAATCTCTAGGAGAGCAAGGTGCTGCTTCACACGGACCCCCGTGAACTCGTGATTGCAGAACAATCACCGCACGCGGGGGCTTCTGGGGTCTTCCCGGACAATCACGACAGTTGTCCACACACCCTCGATCTTGCAGTCTTACTCCTAGTGGTTCTGTGTGTGTTGATATCACTCTCTGCTTGCGGTGGTGAGTGGCAAACCAGTGAAAGTGAAGGGTCTGGGGGGGTCCCACGTTTAACGTTTAAAACGTTGAACGTTGAAAACGTTTACAACGTTTAGCGCAGCCCTGCCCCCCCCCCCCCCCTAGGGAAAACCTTAAGGGGTAAACTTTACGGGATTTTTCACATAGGCGAGGAACACGCACAAAATGGCAGTAAACCTGAAACCCCGGCCCCTGGGAGTATTTGGGGGCGGTCTGGGTGGTTTTTGGGGGTATTTGGTCACTTCTGAGCCAATCCGTGACCATGCTCAAAAAAGTGTCATGGTTTGCATGGTTTGACAAGCCGCTTAAGAATTTTGATGGATTCTTATGGATTCTTACGCTTATTGGCCACGAACACTTACGATTGTAAGACAAGAATTCTTACGATAAGCCGTCAAATCTTACAAGATCTTATAAGATTTTTGGGAAATCTTATAAGAAGCCGGTAAGATTCCGTCAGATTCTTGCCAGAAATCTTATAAGTCTTATAAGATTTCCCGGAAATCTTATAAGACTTATAAGATTTTTCCGGAAATCTTATAAGTCTTATAAGATTTCCGGGAAATCTTATAAGACTTATAAGATTTCCGGAAAAATCTTATAAGTCTTATGGGTAATACCCAGAATATGTAGGGGGACCCTTTCAAATTTTTTTTGGGAGGGGTCCTATTTTGGACATCTGGGCCCGATTTTGATCGAATTTTTGAGTTTTGAGCCCGTTTTGAGGCCTAAAACGCGTCATCGAATTTTTCATTTTTACCGCTCCTGGGACATGGTCAAAAAATGCGAAAATGGCAAAATACTCGATTTTTGCCATTTTTCACGGTGGGTGGTTCTGGGCGAGCAATGGGGACAAAAATATTTTTGTCCCCATTGGAATGTCCATCGTCCTGATTTATACACAATGTCCATCGTCCTGGGTTACAAAATGTCCATCGTCCTGATTTACACAATGTCCATCGTCCTGATTTACAAAATGTCCATCGTCCTGGGTTACAAAATGTCCATCGTCCTGGGTTACAAAATGTCCATCGTCTTGATTTACACAATGTCCATCGTCCTGATTTACAAAATGTCCATCGTCCTGGGTTACAAAATGTCCATCGTCCTGGTACAATCTGGTCATCGTCCTGAGTCAGTTTCTCGTCCCCTCACCCGTTGTTCACACATCACCACCATCTCGCAGTGTCGTCCCACACACACACGCACACACCATGCCACCGGAAGAGTTGGCAATCGACCCCGATGCGGTCGAGGAAGAGGCGTCTTCCGAGGAGTCGAATATTGAAGACACTCCTGCCTTCAAAGCGCTTGCAACCGCTGAACGAAACAGGTTCAAGCGTTTTAAAAACAAGCCACTCCTCCTCGAACACGCCGCCGAAGAGGGACTGCTGCCCGCTAACTTCACGGGCACCCGTGAGCGCGCCGAGCAGTTGATGGCTGTTGCATCCGTGAAGAAGCGCCGCCGCGAAGCCGATCATCCGACGACGCAGCCTCCACGAGGGTCGCCGAAGAAGCGCGGGAGGACGAAGGGTCCCGAGAAGGTGGAGCAGGCCGATCTGTCCGCCGCACTTCTTGCCGCTGTCAACCCGAGAGAGCCTGTGGGCAAGGAACATGCAGGGGAAGGTTGTGTCGCCTTAAAGTTCGAAAAAGAGTACCTGGCAGACTTCCCCGATCTGAAAGCGGTCACCCTGAGCGAGTGCACTGAATTCAAGGGGGCTGCCGATTTGCAGAAGTCGTGGCCGGACGCCCAAAAGGTGTTCATCTGCGACCCCTGTTCGAAGGTCTGGAAGCCCGGCGTCCAGAGGAGTGATCTGTCGAAGCACTTCCGCACCGGTGCGCATAAAGATAGAGTGCGCAACGGTGACCGTGCTGGCAGGCAAAAGCGTGCCGTGACAGAGGCACTGGGCCCGGAGCCAGAGCACGCCATTGGCCTTGCCATGGCCTACGCCGGCATCCCTGCACATCAGATGCAGACAGCCCTCGAGTGCCTTTCGGGGTGTAAGCTTCCTGCGACACCACCGAATTGCAACCGCCTCCTGCGTACCACCCTGGATATCTTGATGGGTATCGGTACGACATACATCACCGAGACTTTTGGGTCCAAGCCCTACTGGGTGATGCATGATTGCGGGATGGTGCAGAATGACCCGGCATGCATCCTGCTGCTCCAGAATGCAGATGCAAGCGTCGTCCTTCCCCCGGTGTTCTTTCCACGGGGGTACACAAATGCGCGGATGATTCGCGACGCTGTTGAGGAAGTCATTGCGGACTACGGTCTGGGCAACCCTCTGTGCGTGCGGTCGGACCGCGGCGGAGCCGACGGCCCTGCAGCCCTCCAGACGGCATCACACCGCAAGATTATCTTCCTGCCGTGTGCTGCCCATATCTGCATGAATGCAGGTTCCGAGTGGGAGGGATCTCTCAACGACGCAGCCTGGCCTCCGTTCCTGGTCGCCAAATACATGGATAACCTCCTGAAGGGGTCGCTCAATGCAAAGCGCCACGCCCGTTGGGTTGCAGCCCAGCATGACTGCGCCCGTATGTCCGCCAACGGGGTGCAGGAGCTGGAGGCTTCGGTGCGCAGCTCCATCCGCAGCTGCGTCAGCGCTGAGGAGGGCAGCTTCCGCGTGGGCCAGCTCCGCCCCCACTTCCACGACGTTCTCCCGGCGTTCTCTGTTGCAATTGCCGCGGCATCACAGCTGAGCGACCTTCTCACGGTCGTGGAAGAGGCTCAGAAGGCTGCTGCTGACAATCCTACGGCTGTGCCGGTCAAGAGGTGCCCTCTCCCCTCGCAAACACGGTTTGTGGCGCGCCTGGAGATCTACGAGCATCTCTTTGACCGGTTCCAGGTGTTATACATCTGGGTTGGCCAGGAGCTGAAGCGCGCAGATGTGCCGGTGTCGATGCGGAAGCTCGCCTGTCTGCTGCGCGACAACCTCGTGGCCCTCCGCGATGACTTCCGCAGGATGCTGACCGTGACGAAGAAGTTTCGCGCGTTGGTCGATGCAATCATCAACACCCAGCACGGCAAGGGTCATGAGGTGTACGGGTTGATTGTGAAGTGCCAGGGTGAGCTCGACAGGATGGCTGCCGACCCAGCCATCGGCGACTTCGCAAAGCCTCTTGCAGTGGCGATGCACAAGCGGTATGCCATGTCGGTGCACTGTCATTCCTTCCCCTCTTCACAGGTGGGATGCGCACGACAGCGGGTTTGTCACCTGGCAAGCACTGAGGCACCTCGACCCCGACATGCTGAACGTCATGCGAGGCGTCGGCAACGTGATGTCGCTGGCAGAGCTTCAGCTGAGCCTCCCCTTCCGCGTCACCAAGGTAGAATGGGATGCCTACGTGGTCGCAGCAACGGACACCCGGCTGGAGACTGTGAAATTCTGGAGAGCGCACTTACCTGATTCTGGGATCACGGCAGCAACACCCCTGTCCTCCCTGGCGGAGAAGGCACTGGCGGCCGTCCATCTGCCCCCAGCGTCGACGGCTCCTGACTCTGTGCTGAGTGTGGCCCTTCACGCACTGCAGGGCCGGGATGCCATGTCGCGCGAGCGCAAGGCCCAGGTGGTTTTCTGCGCGGCCAACCAGGACCTTGGGGACCTGGTGGTCGCAAAGAAGAAGCCACTCCGCAAGGGCTTCCCCGGTGTTCAGCATGCGTCTGACAGCGAGGAAGATGATGCTGAAGGACCTCCAGAGGGGGTGCAGCTCATCCGGACGGTTGAGTCCGCGCTGACGGCGATGCGGGAAGTTGAGGTGTGAGGTTACACGTGGTCGTACTAACACCCACCTTTCCAGGTGGGGTTGGTTGAGACAATCGGGCCGGGGTTGCTAGCCAGCGGCAGGTTTTTCAGAGACTTCAGTGTCTCTTTTCCTCACCGCAGACAACCGTGCGTCGTGTAATTGGGTTCGTGTACTTGGGTTCAGCGTTTGTGCATGCGTGCCCAAGCCCACACTCGATTGTGGGCTTGGCCTCAGGGCGCCCTCAAAACCACACTTCGTTCTTCCGCGACGTCAGTCTGCTCTCTAGGACAAACAAACCGCATACTGGCCGGGGTTGAGCTGTGGAGGCTCTCACTTTTCGCTAATTTTACTTTTTTTTTACCAACACTCACGGGGGCGTGCCAGGGACTGCCACACTCCCACCTGGTCTCTGCTGCTTGTGAAAGCAGAAGAATCCTACACCGTGTTCTTTGTGGCGGGTGACGGCGTCGGCACACTTTTCTGCACTTTCGAGCGAAACCCCCCATCTTGTTTTTTGATTTTCAGAACTTGCCCGTCGGTGGACCAGGGGGAGTGGGGGGGCGGCGGTGTGAAGCGGGGGGAGGGAACCTTGGGGGCGTGGGGTGATATTTTTTTTTTGCCCAAACTTGCTTGTCAGCGAAAGAGTCAGTGGGAGCGTACGCGCGCAGTGTGTTTTGAGAGAGCAACACAAAACCACCTATTCACAGCAACGCCCTGCACAGGGGTCACAACACACTGTCGCTCGTGCGCACAAACAAAACCTGTAGTTTGGGAGTTTGGGAAACGATGTGGTCTTGCTTCCTGGGGTCTTCGTTGAAGACGCACTGATGAATGAAGGGAATCTCCGATGACTGGAAGGGAATATCCCGCCCCCCGCCCAAATGACTGCTTTCAGTGTTGTCTGTGTCTGCCTGTGTGTGCCTGCACCTGTGCCTCCCTGTTCTGTATTTTGTCCCTCAGCGGGTTCACGATACAGGGCAGTCCACTCCCCAAAAAATCATCTTGACGCCCA